>JAFMOC010000258.1:870000-887500 GCA_019802505.1 Corydoras sp. C115
TGTGATTAAGCTGAAACGTTGCATAATTGTTCGTCGTCGATGACAACAAATGACTCCATTAAAAATGTATTCATTTTAAATAATAAACATAATTTTTAAAAATTATAAATTAGTGGTGGGCGACACGGTGGCTTAGTGGTTTATCATGTTCTCCTCTCAGCGCTAGGGATTCCCAGTTCGAATCCCCATCTGGGTTGAGTTTCCATGTTCTCCCCGTGTCCGCGTGGGTTTCCTCCGGGTTCTCCGGTGTCCTCCCACAGTCCAAAAACATGGATCAAGTCAAATGAATTCTCCAAATTGCCCCATATAGAGTGTGTGTGTGAGTGAGTGTGTGCCCAGCGATGGATTGGCGCCCTGTCCTGGGTGTATCTGCCCATCGAAACGTTCTCCCCTGGATGGGCATGGGAAACCCCACCGCGACCCTATTAGAGGATAAAGCGGGAGATAATGAATGAATAATTAGTGGTAATTAATTAATTTTGTTTTCTGTGCCCATTTTCTACTAAATTTTATACTTCACAAGCAGAATTTAGGATAAAGGCATTTAACATGATATAGGGGTGGTTTTAAAAAAAAATTATTTATATTTTGCTTGTTCACTTTGTTATTGCTGAATATTAACATTATTAATTATTAAGAATTATAAAAAGTTAAAAAAATAAATAAAAATTATGTGTAAAGTAAATTTTGGAGTGTAAAGAAAACAGACAGTGTGCAAGAAGTGTAACTTGATTTTCGTTCCATGCGAATTACGCCGGTTCATCTAAAGTATAGATTCATAAAAGCGTTTATTTGCGTTTTAAAATCGCTAATAATCTCCTCTTCCGCGATGTAATCTAGTTTGGTTTCTAAAGTGCGCGCTGATCGCTGAGTAACAGGATTCCGGTTTCTCTAACAATCAAACACTGCCACCTAGGTGCCACCCTATTATTAGGGATCAGCTTGCTGTATATATTAATCTGTATATAATCATTTAGAACAATGTATTGTATATCACGCATTTATACGAATGTGAAGCGCTCAGAGGTGTGTGTTATTGTTAATGATGTCACGGCTGGACAGACGGCTCAGCCAATCAGATCTAAGGAGCGGATCTACCCATCTAATAATACAGAATAACAGGTTAATTGTAGGATGCAGATGACTCAGATGACTTATAATAAGATGTCATTAAAGCTCATGGAGGTGTGTTATGTAGGTGTCCCAATACCTTTGGCCATAAAGTGACCACCTTAAAGTGGCTTTATTCAGAAATTCAAACAACAAACCCTATTTTAAAACAGCTCTGCTCCCTGTTTGGACATCTGAAGGTTGGGGTTCCAATCCCAGGTCCACTGAAGTTACCAATGTGGGTCCTTGGGCGAGACCCTTAACCCTCATTGCTCCAGGGGGCGCTGTGATGAACCCTGTGCTCACCTTGTAAGTCGCTTTGGATAAAAGCGTCCAATAAATGACCAAAATGTGTTTACATCAAAGACAAAGAAAGATATATAGTTTTTGAAGAAACATCACCCCACAAATCTAGAACATCCTTTCCGGTCCAGTCCGAGACATTTTCCATGTTATCACCCATTGGCATTGATCTGGTGAAATACAGCCGTGGCGTCGGGGGTCAGAGTCCAACCCGCGGGTTCCGGCGGTATAGAACCCGACACCCGGCGTGGTCAGCGGGTCTCTGATCAAACTTTCAAACACCGACCTACGTATTCGGGTTATTTCCATAAGCGCCCGACACGGCCCTCAGCTCGGCAAATTCAAATGGTATGCTAATCGATTCTGAATAATGCATCATTGTCTGCGCAGACTAATTACGCATGCCGAGCGGATACCTTCCCAATGACACGCGGGGTCCACAAGGTCCTCTGAATAATCGGCGGGAAGTTGTGAGGGGGGCGGGGGGGGGGGGGGGTAATAAAAAATAAAAACTGGCTTTTGTTTGCCCTCGAACACGGAGCGCTTACAATGATGAGTGCTGATGTTGGAAAATGAGAACCGCAGGAGATGATCAGGAGAACAAGAAGATGCTTTCATGCAGACACAGCTTTTATTCATCCGAACTTTTTCATCTTATCTGGTGTAGAATTGAGACCTTACACCTTTAACCATCAACAAGCCAAATATATATATATATATATATATATATATATATATATATATATATATATATATATATATATTCATTCCTTATCTCCCGCTTTATCCTCTACTAGGGTCGCGGTGGGGTTCCCCATGCCCATCCAGGGGAGAACGTTTCAGGCGCTGGGCAGATACACCCAGGACAGGGCGCCAATCCATCGCTGGGCACACACTCACTCACACAGACACACTCTCTATTTGAGAATTCTATTGACTTGATCCATGTTTTTGGACTGTGGGAGGAAACCGGAGAACCCGGAGGAAACCCACGCAGACATGGGGAGAACATGGAAACTCCACCCAGATGGGGATTCGAACCGGGAATCCCTAGCGCTGAGAGGAGAACATGCTAAACACTAAGCCACTGTGCCACTATATATATATATATATCCATTCATTATCTTCCACTATCTATCCTCTACTAGGGTCGCGGTGGGGTTCCCCATGCCCATCCAGGGGAGAACGTTTCAGGCGCTGGGCAGATACACCCAGGATAGGATGCCAATCTATCGCTGGACACACACACACTCACACAGACAGACTCTATATGGGGCAATTTGGAGAACTCAATTGACTTGAGCCATGTTTTTTGGTGGACTGTGGGAGGAAACCGGAGAACCTAGAGGAAACCCACGCGGACACACAGATTGGGATTCGAACCGAAAATCCCTAGTGCAGAGAGGTGAACGTGTTAACCACTAAGCCACCGTGCCGCCCATATATATATATAAAATTAGGTCAAGAGGGTCCCATTTGCACCCCCCCCTCCCTTTGAGCCCAAATGTATTATGTCAAATTCATGTAATCACCACATATGGAATAGATTGGATTTTCATGTCCAACCCCATTGGTCCAAGTCCAACCGACACAGTTAATCTGCCCCATATAAGACGCCTATTGTGACCTCATGCCCAACGGGTACCCACGTAGCCCGATCATACGCCCATATTAGCTGGGTGGAGGTTGAAATGTACCGTGTTTTAAGCCTGAACCCCCCAAAAAAATCCATCTGAAGTGACAGGGGCAAGAAAAATGTCCGTTTTTTTAAGAAAGAAACCTTGTGAGGACCGAGGCTCTGTGGGGGGAACTGTGTTAACGCTCTTAAACCCCAACATGTATTTACTATACACCAAAAATCCATGTCCCCTGTGATGGAGGTGGGGCAGTTATAGGTTCGTCACAAGTCGTTAAGAACCAGCCTCGCTCCCTGAATGTCCCCGGTTCGAGTCCCGGTCCCAACAAGTACTAAAACTGAGCAAGGCACCAAATCCCTTCCCACCGCTCCGGACACTTGTGCCTACTTCATTCAGTGTGTGTGTGTGTGTGTGTGTGTGTGTGTGTGTGTGTGTGTCACTGCACTGATGGTTTAAATATGTAATCCACTCCGGAACACTGTTCGCTGAGTAACAGGACTCCAGTTTTCTCTAACAATCATATACTACCATCTAGTGGTCATATTACAGAACACAGTACATTTCGCTGTACATTAATCTGTATTTTATGATTTAAAATAACGTATTGTATATCACATTGATACGAATGTGATGTGTCTTATTGTCGATGATGTCACGGCTGGACGAACGGCTCAGATTTAAGGACTGTAACTAAAGTAGAACGGCCGCTAAATAAAGGGTTGATGCAGTACCTGCAGTGCACCACGATGGGGCCGCCGTAGGATGGGTTCAGCTGTTTGACCTTCTTGAGGAACTTCAGCATCCCGATGGGCGAGAAGGGCACGCCGAAGTCCGGCCAGCTGGTGAAGTGAAGCTGGGTGACCATACGAGGGGATTTGGAGCCGTCACTGGCCTGCTGTTTGGGGGACAAAGCAAAAAATTTAGTTAATAATTAGTCATTAATAATAAATAATATTTAATTTCTGTTTTGAAGAAGGGCGGCACGGTGGCTTAGTGGTTTAGCACGTTCTCCTCTCAGCACTAGGGATTCCAGGTTCGAATCCCCATCTGGGTGGAGTTTCCATGTTCTCCCCGTGTCCTCCGTGGGGGGGTTTCCTCCGGGTTCTCCGGTTTCCTCCCACAGTCCAAAAACATGGATCAAGTCAACTGAATTCTCAAAAAATTGAGTGTGTCTCTGTGAGTGAGTGTGTGCCCAGTGATGGATTGGCGCCCTGTCCTGGGTGTATCTGTCCAGCGCCCGAGACGTTCTCCCCTGGATGGGGAGAACGTCTCCCCCCCCCCCCACGACCCTAATAGAGGATAAAGCGGGAGATAATGAATGAATGAATGTTTTGAAGAACTGAAAGACTTTTTTCTTCATCTTTTTACATTAAATACATTTACATTTAGCCATTTAGGAAACGAGGGTTAAGGGTCTTGCTCGAGGACCCACAGTGGTAACTTCAGTGGACCTGGGATTTGAACCCACAACCTTCAGAATCTATATATTTGGTCATTTTTTTTTACATTTGGTCATCTAGCAGACTCTTTTATCCAAAGCGACTTACAAGCTGAGCACAGGGTTCATCACAACATCCCTGGAGCAATGAGGGTTAAGGGTCTCGCTCAAGGACCCACATTGGTAACTTCAGTGGACCTGGGATTTGAACCCCCAACCTTCAGATTGATAGCCCAAAGTCCTAACCATTGAACTACCACGCCCTCCAGAGCTACCACTCCAACCCCTAGGGTACCACTCGCTGGGGTAGGTTTTTACGCTATTACTAGTAACTCTAGGCCATCCAAAGCTTTTCCTGTCGGTTCCTTCCTACGTCGCTCTCTTCCTGTGCACACTTGACCTCATTTCTACAGAAGTCTGCAGCAGTTTCAGCTCTGAGTCACGCCACCGACTACAGCGAGGAGGAAGTGTTTACGGCGAGGGCGAGGGCGGCGGGACTTACGTATTGCACACAGAACTTGCGTATCGTGTAGTCAACCAGCACGGTGATGTCCTCCACGGCGACTCGCACGTTCCCGTACGTCCAGCAGCCCTTATCGGGCCAGTACTGGTAACACTTGTCCTATAGGGGAGAGAGAAGCCAACCAGATTAACACATCGGTAAACAAAAGTCGTGTTCGCGTGGGTTTCCTCCGGGTTCTCCGGTTTCCTCCCACAGTCCAAAAACATGGATCAAGTCAATTGAATTCTCCAAATTGCCCCATATAGAGTGTGTCTGTGTGAGTGAGTGTGTGCCAAGCAATGGATTGCCCCCCTGTCCTGGGTGTATCTGCCCAGAGCCCGAGACGCTCTCCCCTGGATGGGCATGGGGAACCCCCCGCGACCCTAATAGAGGATTAAGCGGAACATAATGAATGAATAATGGATGGATGAAATCTGTTCGTGTGGACTTTTTGTGATTCCCCATCTGGGTGGAGTTTCCATGTCCTCCCCGTGTCCCCATGGGTTTCCTCCAGGTTCTCCGATTTCCTCCCAAAGTCCAAAAACATGGATTAAGTCAATTGAGTTCTCCAAATTGCCCCATATAGAGTGTGTCTGTGTGAGTGAGTGTGTGCCCAGCGATGGATTGGCGCCCTGTCCTGGGTGTATCTGGCCAGCGCCCCGAAACGTTCTCCCCTGGATGGGCATGAGGAACCCCCCCCTAATAGAGGATAAAGCGGAATATAATGAATGAAAGGATGAATGATGATTATAAATGTAAATATGGACATACTACAGAATGACATGTGATGGCGGTAGCCCGTACCATCATGACATATGTTTAAGTAACATGAACATGAACCCATGTGTAGGGTTAAGGTGGTTAAGGTGTTGGTCTATCAATCTGAAGGTTGGGGGTTCAAATCCCAGGTCCACTGAAGTTACACTGAAGTGTGGGTCCTTGAGCGAGACCCTTAACCCTCATTGCTCCAGAGATGTTGTGATGAACCCTGTGCTCACCTTGTAAGTCACTTTGGATAAAAGCGTCCAATAAATAAATGACCAAAAGGGAGAAAAGCCACGCCCACCTCTTTCCTCTCCTTCAGGTTGGTCAGCATGACGATGGTCGCCGATTTTTGTTCCCAGATCATTCTCCAGAAATCGGCCGCCGTCTCCTGTTTCGGTCCTGCAACACAGACGTGTTATTGAGCCCGCGTGGCCGCGTGTGGATTTGGAAACGCGAACACATCTGATCTCAAAGATTAGGAGTCTGATGTCGGGATTCCAACGCGCTGAGCTCACCTTGTGCTGCAATGAATTTGTTTTTGTCCGTGTAGCCCTGCGAGACAAAGAGAAGGATTTATCACAGGCTGCGATTTACGGCTTTATTTAATTATTTACACTGGTGGGAATTCGTTTCTCATTATAATTATATGATTATCACGTTAACTTTGGAACGTTATCTGGTTTCTGCGTCCCTCCGTGACATTAAACACTAAATCTTTGGGTTGTGGATTAAACAGTTCATCTTAATGGGCGTCATGGTGGTGCAGAGGTTTTGCACGTTCACCTCACAGTAACGAGGTTACGGATCCTCGGGATCACGAGGTCGTGTGCGAGTTATAACACTAATGTTGCTTCATGGAGCTTTGTTGTTGTACAATTACTTTAATCCGTAATACATTCGTGTTCGTCCCGGAGGAAGGAAGACAAACTACAAATTAATTCGACTGCTGTAGCCCCGCCCTTCTCTGGTGTAGCTTACTGATCTAAAGCACCTCCTCACTTCTTTTCTACTCTGAGGGGTCATTTGTAATTCTACAATTACAGACTGTAGTCCATCTGTTGGTTCTCCGGCTCTATTGGTCCACTGGAGCATCACAGAAGAGGGATCAATTGGGTGGTGGATTGTTTATTGTCAGTTCTGCAGTGACACTGCTGGGATAGGACTAATGCACCCACCCAATAATCCCTGCTCTGTGGTGGTACTATTGGGGTTCTGACCATTAGAACAGAGAACACGGTATGTACTGTAGAACACAAACAGATGGACTACAGAATGGAATTGTAGAACTACAAAGTCCATCTTTACAGAACGTGGAACCGAGAACATGGACAATAAGTGGAGCCAAGGAGGCGTGTCCATACTAATTTCTGGTACTGTATAATCCATCCATCCATTATTTTCCACTTTATCCTCTACTAGGGTCGTGGGGGGGTTCCCCAAGCCCAGCCAGGGGAGACGTCTGAGGACGCCAATCTATCGCTGGGCACACACTCACTCACACAGACACACTCTATATGGGGCAATTTGGAGAATTGACCTTGATCCATGTTTTTGGACTTTGGTAGGAAACTGGAGAACCCGGAGGAAACCCATGTGGACACGGGGAGAACATGGAAACTCCACCCCAATCCCCAGAGCCGAGAGGAGAACATGCCAACCACTAAGCCACCTTACTATATAATATGCTATTTAATATATATATATATATATATATATATATATATATATATATATATATATATATATATATATATATATATGCGGCACGATGGCTTAGTGGTTTAGCATGTTCTCCTCTCAGCACTAGGGATTCCCGGTTCGAATCCCCATCTGGGTGGAGTTTCCATATTCTCTCCGTGTCCGCGTGGGTTTCCTCCGGGTTCTCCGGTTTCCTCCCACAGTCCAAAAACATGGATTGAGTCAATTGAGTTCTCCAAATTGCCCCATATAGAGTGTGTCTGTGAGTGTGAGTGTGTGCCCAGCGATGGATTGGCGTCCTGTCCTGGGTGTATCTGCCCAGCGCCTGAAACGTTCTCCCCTGGATGGGCATGGGGAACCCCACCGCGACCCTAATAGAGGATAAAGTAGAAGATAATGGATGAATGAATGAATGAATATATATATATATATATATATAAAAGACATAACACTTACATCTATATATGAAGAATTGATGTAATCTGAGTTTGGAACGCCTTCGATTTCTGTCAGCACCACTCTGGATTGATCGTCTAAATCCATCAAAGAGAAAAAAATCATTATTATTGTTCAGTAATCTGAAGTACGTTTGTGTTATAAGACGATGACGGCTTAGAAACTGAATGGAAGATTAATAAAATATATAAATATGTATTATAAATAGCAGAGATGAAGATGTTGTGATGCTTATTGGAAATAAAGAAGATGAGTTTATTAGAGAGACGGGATAGGAAGGACTTTTGGAGACGATGTTAGGGGGAACAGATTGGGAACAGATTGGGATGTTGAGGATGGAGGAGGAGAAGGAGGAGAGCATGGACACAGAGGAGGTTTATGGATGCGGTGAGGGTGGGTTGCAGGTGGCTGGAATGATGCAGAAGGAAGCGCGAAGATGGAGATTGAAAATCCATGGTGGCGCCCCCTAATGGAAACATCAGAAGAGGGAGGAGGTTTATACCAGCAGAAGGATGCTGAGGATGGAGGCACCAAGCAGGAGCAAGAGAGGAAGGGCAAGGGGGAGGTTTATGGATGTAGGGAGGGAGGGCATGCAAAATAAAGAATGATGACCCACTGTGGCGCCCCCTAATGGGAACACCCGAAAGAAGACATGGCGATGAACACAGATACAAATGTATGTGGACATCGTTCCTGCATTTATATCTTATTTCCAGTGATAATTTTTTGTTTTGTTTTTGTTTTATCTCCAAGATCAATTAATAATAATTTCCTTTGATAAATTTTTTGGATGACTTGTTCCTGTTTTTGCATAATTTCAAGCTCCATAAAGCTAATATAGAGGAACTTCAGTGGTTCACAACTGAGCCCTGACCTCAAACACAACAAACCCTTATCATTGACACCAACGTCTTAAGTCACCAAATGCTTTCTCCACCAAAACAGGCACTGATTTCCTCAGACGTCCCCCAAAATCAATGTCTCCACCCACGGCTTGGGTATCAGAAGCTGAAGCGCTGAGCCTCGGCGGGTTTCGGGGTTTTAGATGAGCGTTATATCTTAAAAAAAACACTGCCGCTCGCCTCGTCGTCTTCAGAGCCGAATGAAGCGTGTGCTGCGCGCCGCAGTAGATATTTTAAAAAGCTACTTCAGAGGTCGACATGTTGACTCCCACAGACGGGAGCTTGAGGTAGCTTTGCTTTTAGACAAACAGGAAATCAATCGCAACCGCAAAGGTGAGGTTCTCTGTGCTGCTGTCGCGTTCTGCAGTCAAGACTTTTATCACTGACAGTCAGAACTAATACAGTTTTATAGATCAGACCTTTAGAACGAGTAAATTATCTCATACTAAGTTAGTATACGTAATAATAAGTAGTATTTAAAATATTCATTCATTCATTTATTATCTTCCGCTTTATCCTATATTAGGGTCGCGGGGGGGGGAGGGTTCCCCATGCCCATCCAGGGGAGAACGTTTCGGGCGCCGGGCAGATACACCCAGGACAGGGCGCCAATCTATCGCTGGGCACACACACACTCTATATGGGGCAATTTTGAGAATTCAATTGACTTGATCCATGTTTTTGGACTGTGGCAGGAAACCGGAGAACCCGGAGGAAACCCACGAGGATACGGGGAGAACATGGAAACTCCACCCAGATGGGGTTTCGAACCGGGGATCCCTAGCTGAGAGGAGAACATGCTAAACCACTAAGCCACCGTGCCACCCGTATTTTAAAAAATAAATTACAAATAAGAGTTTGGATTGGGTGTCTCTAACTCATACAACCACTTGGTGCTTGATTACAACAATTGCTACTCAACTGTGAGTCCATGTCCTCATCCTATCCCGGCTCAACGACCGAAATGTATTGCTTGCTGGTCTCCCAGCTCATCTTGTATTCAACTGACCATTGGATTGTCACTCCACCACTCATCCCTCTCCATTGGCCTTTCATAGTTGACTGCATTGACTGCAAGAACCTGACTCTGGTCTACAGGAGAATCTCTAGATCTGCTCCCTCTTGCCTTCACTCTATTTTCCTAAGCTACAGCCGTGGTACCAGTGGTACCGGTTCTCACTCCATATGGTTCACCACTGATAAATAATACAATGATCGTTCTAACTTGAGACCTTCGGCATCTTTAAGAAACACCTCAAGGCACTTCTCTTCCAGTACCACTTTTCTTTATATATACAAAATAATAAATAAAAATAAATCCAGGAATTACAAATAAATTACAAATAAAAGTTTTGATGGGGTGTATCTAACTCAAACAACCACTTAATTACAACATCAGAAACATCATATCTTTCTGGAATGAACAGGCAACTCAACTGTGAGTCCATGTCCTCATCCTATCCCGGCTCAACGACCGTAATGTATTGCTTGGGACAATCTCTAGATCTGCTCCTTCTTGTCTTCACTCTATTTCCCTAAGCTTCAGCCGTGGTGCCAGTGGTACCAGTTCCATATGGTTCACCATTGATAGATAATGGAATGATCTTTCTAAATTAAACATTCAGCATCTTTAAAAAACACCTCAAGCCAATTCTTTGTCAAGTACCACATGCTTTATAAATAAAAAATAATAAAAATCTCCCAGCTCATCTTGTCTTCAACCAACCCAAGGGTTGTCACTCCACCACTCATCCCTCTCCATTGGCCTTTCGTAGTTGACTGCATTGACTGCAAGAACCTGACTCTGGTCTACAGGACAATCTCTAGATCTGCTCCCTCTTGCCTTCACTCTATTTTCCTAAGCTACAGCCGTGGTACCAGTATTACCGGTTCTCACTCCATATGGTTCACCACTGAATATTAGGGTAAGGTTCTTTCTAACTTGAGACATTCTGCATCTTTAAGAAACACCTGAAGGCACATCTCTTCCAGTACCACTTGCTTTATATATACAAAATAATAAATAAATAATAAATCCAGGAATTACAAATAAATTACAATTAAAAGTTTTGATGGGGTGTATCTAACTCATACAACCACTTGGTGCTTAATTACAACATCAGAAACATTAGAGCTTTCTGGAACGAACAGGCTACTCAACTGTGGCTGACTCTGGTCTACAGGAGAATCTCTAGATCTGCTCCCTCTTGCCTTCACTCTATTTTCCTAAGCTACACCTGTGGTACCAGGGCACCGGTTCTCACTCCATATGGTTCACCACTAAATATTAGGGGAAGGTTCTTTCTAACTTGAGACATTTGGCATCTTTAAGAAACACCTGAAGGCACATCTCTTCCAGTACCACTTGCTTTATACATACAAAATAATAAATAAATAATAAATCCAGGAATTACAAATAAATTACAATTAAAAGTTTTGACGGGGTGTATCTTGCTTGCTGGTCTCCCAGCTCATCTTGTCTTCAACCAACCCATTGGATTGTCACTCCACCACTCATCCCTCTCCATTGGCCTTTCGTAGCTGACTGCATTGACTGCAAGAACCTGACTCTGGTCTACAGGAGAATCTCTAGATCTGCTCCCTCTTGCCATCACTCTATTTTCCTAAGCTACAGCCGTGGTACCAGTGGTACCGGTTCCATATGGTTCACCATTGATAAATAATGGAAGGTTCTTTCTAACTTGAGACATTTGGCATCTTTAAGAAACACCATCTCTTCCAGTACCACTTGCTTTATATATAAAAATTATGAAATAAAAAATAAATTGACGATTGGTGTTGATAATACATCCGATCAGCTGGTTCCCCTTTAACTCCTGAATCGTGTTGGTCTCTCATTTGTACGTCGCATTGTTTAATAAAATAAAAGGTTTTTTTCAATTGTCCATATATTTCTGTACGTTTGTCCAAACAGTGAACTTACAGGGAAGAATATTGGGATATCTGTTCTTGTCTTTGTTTTCTTCTCGATTGGCTTCCTCGTACGTTCCTTGTGGGTTACATCCTGGTAATGACTGTAACAATAAACCGCAAAACACAAATATTAAATAAATATTAAGGTCCCACCAATATGAATCCCTAACAGGTCTACATTGTGCATTTTACAGCGTTGTTTACACCATGTGCTGAACTTTACTTCACCCAAAGCCCGACTTCCTCTTAGACCCAGACTGGTCCAGCATCCATTAAGACAAAAGGCCATCGACATCCTTTCCGCGCGAGCCGGAATTCATTCACTAATTCGGTGGCTGGTGTCTGAGTCAGCGGCCAGTTATTCAATTTAAAGCTCCGACGGAACGACTCCTGAATCAGCCGCCGTGGACGGGGTAATTCTGACGTGAATCACGGGCAAGTGATTCACTGACGAATGACTCTCCCGCATCTGAATGTCAATGAGGTGCCGGGATTCTTGAGGAGCTCGGATTCTGATAGGCCGCTGAATGTAGAGCTGTGCGGATCGATACAAATATCGATAATATCGATACCAACGCTGGTATTGGTATTGAACAATACTTGCGTAAAAAGATCGATACTCAAGTTTTTTTTGTGTGAAAATTCCTTTTTTTATTGTTTTGCCTAAGAACAATTCTATTTGAAAAAAAAGAAACAAAGAAAGAAAAAACTGTCTAGTGAGGGAAGTATTTTTACTTTATATTTGTGTTGTCGTTTCTCCTTTTGTACCTCAAAAATATATATTTTCCTCACGTTAAAGCAAACTTTGCTTTATTACTGTTCCATTGTTTCTAAACAAAGATGTTGATTGGGAAACATTACTTTGTTGTCAACTACAATGTTTGGCGGAATTCTATACCAGGTCTTTTGGATCAATGAAGCTTAAATATTAAAAAGTATCAGTATCGGTATCGAATATCGCGATATTGGCCCTGTATTTACTTGGTATCGGATCGATACCAAAATTCTTGGTATCGCACAGCTCTAGCTGAATGTGCTGATTGTTGATCGGGGGAGTAATTCAATATGGATTCCCGACGTTCGGAATCATCGTTCTCAGGCTCGGCAAAACCCAGACACAATACTTACACAGGGACCGCAGTGAGACTGGAAAAATACCACGGGAACTATAACGGGGGGGGGGGGGGTAATTCAGTTTATAAATGAACAGCGGGACTCACATTGTATTCCACTCGGAAGAGTTTCCCATCGTCCGCCGATCGGATGCGGTACTCGTCTTCCAGGTTGTCTACGGGGATGGGAAGGTAGGTCTTGGACGTGGAGGACGATCTTGGCAGCAAGACCACCGTCTGTTGCTCTGTAACAAAACAGGTGGTGAAGGTCAGGGTCTAAGATTCTCATCTCGGTCCCAAGTCATTCTTGATCACTTGGGACGACTTGGTTACCCATGCAAGGAGAACATGGGCAGGAGGCGCTGGGCAGAGACACCCAGAACAGGACGCCTATCCATATCACTGGGCACACACTCATTCACACCAACACACACACACACTCTATATGGGGCAATTTGGAGCATTCAATGGACCTCAAGTCCATGTTTTTGGACTGTGGGAGGAAACCGGAGAACCCAGATGAAACCCATGGGGACACGGGGAGAACATGGAAACTCCACCCAGATTGAGATTCGAACCTGGCGCTCGAATCTCCAGCGCTAAACGGCAGACGTGCTGACCACTACCCCGTACCACTACCCCGTGCCGCCCGATGTGTGAATAGTTTCATGTCGGGGGCGACATGACGGGGTAGCAGTCAGCACATCTGCCTCTCAGCGCTGGGGATCCAGGTTCGAATCCCGATCTGGGTGGAGTTTGCATGTTCTCCCTGTGTCCCTGTGGGTTTTCTCCTCCCATGGTCCGAAAACATGGATTCAAGGTGAATTGGCTGCTCTAAATTGCCTCAATATAGTGTGTGTGTGTAAGTAAGTAAGTACCCAGACATAGATTGGTGTCCTGTGCTGGGTGTATCTACCCAGCGCCTGAAACGTTCTCCCCTGGATGTGCATTGGGAACCCCCCCCCCACCGTCCCCCTGGATGTGCATTGGGAACCCTCCCCCACCGCCCACCGCTCTCCCCCCCCCCACCCCGTGACCCTAGTAGAGCATTAAATGGATGATAATGAAATAATAGGATAAATATTTATATATATATATATAGCGGCACGGTGGCTTAGTGGTTTAGCACGTTCTCCTCTCAGCGTTAGGGATTCCCGGTTCGAATCCCCATCTGGGTGGAGTTTCCATGTTCTCCCCGTGTCCGCGTGGGTTTCCTCCGGGTTCTCCGGTTTTCTCCCACAGTCTAAAAACATGGTTCAAGTCAACTGAGTTCTCCAAATTGCCCCATATAGAGTGTGTCTGTGTGAGTGAGTGTGTGCCCAGCGATAGATTGCCCCCCGTCCTGGGTGTATCTGCCCAGCGCCCGAAACGTTCTCCCCTGGATGGGCATGGGGAACCCCCCGCGACCCTAATAGAGGATAAAGCAGAAAATAATGAATGAATGAATGAATATAGTTATATATTGTCTATGAGGTTTACAAGTTACAAAAAAATATTTTTTTACAATAGGAAACTAAAAAAAAAAATTTTTTTTTTCTTTTGTCGTTGTTAAATTTTTGTTAAAGCAACTTTGTAAAACCCGCTGCGCTCGTTCCGTCAGCGATCGGCAACCGAAATGATCAGAAGTCATGTTGCGACTCGCCCCACGCATTTCACACACTAACGGGGTTAGAGATTTCAGTTTTGCTGCGTTGACATGCCATGCCTTTTTTTATAACGCTTAAGGCTGTGTGTGTGTGTGTGTGTGTGTGTGTGTGTGTGTGTGTGTGTGTGTGTGAATTCTAGCTGCATTAGTGGCACTGTAATAATCAGCATTAAGTAGATAACAGCATGGCGAGCGTAGACAAAACACAGTCCTCAGAGCTACAGATTTCAAACTGCATTCAAGAGAACGTTAGGCTTTAGAACCCCACACGTTGCTCATCGGTTCCACGCCACACGTCGCATGAATTTGCATGATAAGGGTATAAATAAACTCGTATAAGAAGCGTATAAAAAAAAAACAAACGTCTGTGTATAATAGCGTGAAGTACGATGTTATATTTTCTGTATTGGCTGATCGCCACAACGTTATAAATGTTATTGTACTGAAATGGAACTGAAACGGCGATGGGCCGGTGTCCACGCACCACCATTTTGAATATACCGCATATCGGCCATATTTCCTGCAGTACGAATTATGGGCGTTTTTTTATTGATGTTCACAGTTTTTACGTTTGAAAACCGCAGACTCACTTCCCATTTACGTGGAGCCATGCCAACCCAAAGTAAACAAATGCTTTTAGGAAGTGGACACAAGCCTATTTCTAATAAAGCGTGTCGCACTTTGAACCGGTACCAGGGGGTTCCATGCTGAATTCCCTGCACTCTGTTTCATCCGGACTACTAAGGAAATAAATCCATAAATCCATTGCACACATGCACACAAGACTCTTTCTTTTTGCACTATTATGGCTTTTGCACAAAAATAAAAATTAAGATTTTAACATTCTCTGCTGCGACTGTGAAAAAAAAAAAAAAAAAAAACTCTCACTGTATAACACAAACTCAGGTCTATATTTTTACAACTACTGTTACAAATCATATATTGTTATTTATTACTTATATGTAATAAGTATTTTATATATATATATATATATATATATATATATATATATATATATATATATATATATATATATATATATTTATATTTATTATTATTACTTTATTATTCATTCATTCATTCATTATCTCCCGCTTTATCCTCTATTCGGGTCGTGGTGGGGTTCCCCATGCCCATCCAGAGGAGAACGTCTCGGGCGCTGGGCAGATACACCCAGGACAGGGCGCCAATCCATCGCTGGGCACACACTCACTCACACAGACACACTCTATATGGGGCAATTTTTGAGAATTCAATTGACTTGATCCATGTTTTTGGACTGTGGGAGGAAACCGGAGAACCCGGAGGAAACCCACGCGGACACGGGGAGAACATGGAAACTCAAGTTCAAGTTCAAGTAATTTATTTATATAGCGCTTTTTACAACTGTACATTGTCACAAAGCAGCTTCACAGAATGAAAAGCCTTTAAACCCCCAAAGAGCAAGCCGAAGCCGAAGGAAACTCCACCCAGATGGGGATTCGAACCGGGAATCCCTAGTGCTGAGAGGAGAACATGCCAACCACTGAGCCACCGTGCCGCCTACTTTATTATTATTATTATTATTACTTTATTATTATTATTATTATTATTATTATTATTATTATTAGCATTATTAATATTACTACTATTATTTATTATTGTTAGTTATTGCTATTACTACTGTACTTATTATGTTATTATTATTATTATTATTATTATTATTATTATTATTATATTACTGTTACTACTTAATTCGCATTTACATTGCCTTTCATTGTCACTACAAAATCATCGTATTTAAACTTTTTTACTGTAAATTCCGTTACATCACACTGCATTTCACTTTCTTGTTTTATGTTTAAATGTCATAAATGTCTGTAACCGCGGGAAAGTGAGGAACGTTATTTCGATTACTTTGTATGTAGAGAACATGTGAAGGAATTGACAATAAAGCCTGCTTTGACTTTGACTTTGACTTTACCGAAGTTAACCCACGACAAATTTCTCTTAAGTTTTCAGTATTTGTTATTTTTGAAAGCACACGGAATTAGATAGACCACAGAAATCGTGATGTCATTTTGAGGTTCTAATAGACCTGTAGGTGGCACTCCGGTGTCTTCTGAGTCATAGGGTCCGATCAAACACCCTGCCTGAGCTGCGTTCCGATGCTCATTGAATACCCCACACCCCGCCCACTCTTGATTTTCCCGCATTCCTCCTGCGCCATTTAAATAGCAACACTACGTGTGAATATATCTCCACCGATGGGCGTGGCCGTCTGAAAATGAGGTGTGTTGAGCTACATTTCTGGCGTTTTTCAATAACCAAGGTGCACCGCCTCGCTATTCCCAAAGCTGGTGTATGGCCACGCCCGTCTCACGTCTCATTTAAATGTACGTTACATTCAAACTGCTTATAAAAATGGGCGGGTCAATGTAATTGACTGGCGTACTGTTGCCATAACTACAACCAATTATTATTATTATTACCCATTTATCCATCCATCATCTTCCGCTTTATCCTCTACTAGGGTCGTGGGGGGGGGGGGGGGGTTCCCCATGCCCATCCAGGGGAGAACGTTTTGGGCGCTGGGTAGATACACTCTCTATATGGGGCAATTTGGGGAATTCAATTGACCTGGATCCATGTTTTTGGACTGTGCGAGGAAACCGGAGAACCCGCAGGAAACCCACGCGGACAAGGGGAGAACATGGAAACTCCACCCAGATTGGGATTCCAACCGGGATTCCCTAGTGCTGAGAGGAGAACATGCCAAACCACTAAGCCACCATGATTGAGCCAAATGCTGAACTTAAACCAAGGTTCACAGGAACCTCATGGAGAACCTCATGGAGCAGCGCATTGAGTCCAGGTAGCTGCACCGCTCAATTAGCAATGGCAAAAAAACCAAAGTCAGAGCGCCACCTGGCTCTTAAAGGGAACGGCACGTGGCGCGCTGATTGGTTTATTGCACGTTACGCCCAAAACACACCCATAAAGAATTCAGATCTAATTA
>JAFMOC010000258.1:892500-900000 GCA_019802505.1 Corydoras sp. C115
TTCGCAGGCCGCGGCGAGAACGTCGACACAAACAGAACGGGAAGCATCGCGGCTGCACGGGGGAGAGAGAGGGGGGGGGGGGGGAGGGAGAGTAATTTTGTAAATTTGTTTTTATTGTTTATTGTTTTTTTATTTTATTTTTATTTTATTTTTATTTTTGTAAACCAGCTTTGTGCAATACGAATGGATAATTTGTCATGCAAATAAAGCTTTACATTGAAATTGAGAGAGAGAGAGACAGAGACAGAGAGTGAGAGACAGAAAGAGAGAGAGACAGAAAGAGAGAGAGAGAGAGAGAGAGGGGAGAGAGAGAGAGAGAGAGACAGAGAGAGACAGAGAGAGAGAGAGAGAGAGAGAGAGACAGAGAGAGAGAGAGAGAGAGAGAGAGACAGAAAGAGAGAGAGAGAGAGAGAGACAGAGAGAATTTTGTAAATTTGTAAGTGTTTTTATTTTATTTTATTTTTGTAAACCAGCTTTGTGCAACACAAATGTATAATTTGTCATCAAATAAAGCTTTTAAATTGAAAATTGAAATTAAAAAATTGAGAGAGAGAGACATTCAGGTTGTGATGATATAAAGTGTTCCAGATTTTAAAGACATCTGGAACCCCGAGAGCGACAGAACAAAAGACGAGAAACTCTTTGTAAAGACGGTTCTCGATTGAATGAAAAGTATTTATAACCACTTCATTAACTCCACCTCATCGTCCGTTATTTCAGCTCCACTGAACATATGGATCTGTCTCACTGAGGCGCTGCAGACTGCAGACTCTTCTGTTGCTCTCATTATTTCAGGTGCAGCAGGTGGATGTGAGCTTATTTATTAATAATAATAATAATAATAATAATAATATTCTCTTCTGAGTGCTGGCGAATCCAGATTCGAATCCCCTGTGTCCGTGTGGGTTTCCTCCGGGTTCTCCGGTTTTCTCCCACAATCCAAAAACATGGATTCAAGTTAAAGTGAATGTTCTAAATTGCCCCATATAGAGTGTGTCTGTGTGAGTGAGTGTGTGCCCAGTGATAGATTGGTGCCCTGTCCTGGGTGTATCTGCCCAGCGCCCGAAATGTTGGATGGACATGGGGGAACCCCCCCCCCTCCACCCCCCTCCACCACCACTACAACCCTAGTAGAGGATTAAGCAGAAGATAATAAATGAATAAATAAACGGTCACATTCTCCATCTGCATACGTTATTATTCATTCATTCATTATCTTCCGCTTTATCCTCTATTAGGGTCGCGGTGGGGTTCCCCATGCCCATCCATGGGAGAACATTTCGGGTGCTGGGCAGATACACCCAGGACAGGGCGCCAATCCATCGCTGGGCACACACTCACTCACACAGACACACTCTATATGGGGCAATTTTGAGAATTCAATTGACTTAATCCATGTTTTTGGACTGTGGGAGGAAACCGGAGAACCCGGAGGAAACCCACGCAGACATGGGAAGAACGTGGAAACTCCACCCAGATGGGGATTCGAACCGGGAATCCCTAGTGCTGAGAGGAGAACGTGCCAACCACTAAGCCACCGTGCCGCCCTACGTTATTATTATTATTATTATTATTATTATTATTAGATTACAGTAGCCGGCATGCCCCCCAAATTCTTTTTTTTTTTTTGTAAAAAATATATAATTGAATTATTAATAAAAACACAATTCAACACCAAACGATCGCGAAAAGGTAAAATATGTAATGTGGGCGTTTCACCACTAGGGGTCATGATTGTAAAACATTTAAACCGAAGTCCTGGAGGAGCAACGACACCCAGCAGCCGTTAAGTAAAAGCGGCACATTGTGCCATCCCATAATTAAACTGGAGCCAAGTCACGTGATCAAACTTAACTATACAAACCTGTTGGGATGTCGGGGGTCAAGAGTTTACGCGAATTAATAAGTTACGTCATTAATTAGCGTTCTGATTTATAATGAATTGGATAATGGAGTGTCTTATTACAACGTCTCTCCAGTAGGGGTCGCCACAGCAGTTCCGTGCCTCCACCCTGTTCTCGTTTAATGAGCATCTTCCTGCGTCACAGCGACCTTTAGAGCGTTCACGATGACGTTTGTAACGTGATGATTGTAATTATTATAACTCGCTGACGTCAGAGATCCACAGCTTTACAGCGTAAACAGTACTTACTGTGATTAGAACCTACGATCTAGTACCAGGGCGGCACGGTGGCTTAGTTTTTGGCACGTTCTCCTCTCAGCGCTAGGGATTCCCGGTTCGAATCCCCATCTGGGTGGAGTTTCCATGTTCTCCCCGTGTCCGCGTGGGTTTCCTCCGGGTTCTCCGGTTTCCTCCCATAGTCCAAAAACATGGATCAAGTCAATTGAGTTCTCCAAATTGCCCCATATAGAGTGTGTCTGTGTGAGGGAGTGTGTGTCCAGCGATAGATTGCCCCCCTGTCCTGGGTGTATCTGCCCAGCGCCCGAGACGTTCTCCTCTGGATGGGCATGGGGAACCCCCCCCCCGCCCCGACCCTAATAGAGAATAAAGCGGGAGATAATGAATGAATGAATGAAAATTTTTATTTTAAAAAATAATTTAATTTAGGGCGGCACGGTGGCTTAGTGGTTGGCATGTTCTCCTCTCAGCACTAGGGATTCCCGGTTCGAATCCCCATCTGGGTGGAGTTTCCATGTCCTCCCCGAGTCTGCGTGGGTCTCCTCCGGGTTCTCCGGTTTCCTCCCACAGTCCAAAAAACATGGATCAAGGTCAATTGAATTCTCCAAATTGCCCCATATAGAGTGTGTGAGTGAGTGTGTGCCCAGTGATAGATTGGCGTCCTGTCCTGGGTGTATCTGCCCAGCGCCTGAAACGTTCTCCCCTGGATGGGCATGGGGAACCCACCCCCCATCCATCTATTATCTTCTGTTTTATCCTCTATTAGGGTCATGCGGGTGGGGTTCCCCATGCCCATCCAGGGGAGAACGTTTCAGGCGCTGGGCGCCAATCTATCGCTGAACGCACACTCACTCACGCAGACACACTCTATATGGGGCAATTTGGAGAATTCAGTTCACCGTGATCCATGTTTTTGGACTGTGAGAGGAAACCGGGGAACCCGGAGGAAACCCATGTGGACACGGGGAGAACATGGAAACTCCACCCAGATTGGGATTCGAACCGGGAATCCCCAACACTAGCACCGCCCTATATTTATATATATATATATATATATATATATATATATATATATATATATATATATACAAAAACATGCTTTACTTCACATTTTTAAAAATACAGAACTTTAAGACGTTTAATTAAGCGTATTTCAAATATTTATTAACTACAACAATTAAAAAAAAACTTGATGTGTATTAACCTTTGTTTCCGTTAGAGGGCGCCAAAGCCATAGTGGATTATTATTCTCTATATCCCTCTACACCGAGCGTCCTCCTCCGTCACCCCAACCGCCTGCATGTCCTCCCTCACCGCCCCCATAACCCTCTTGTCCTCTGTGTCCTTCATTCGCAGCATCCTTGGGTCACAACGTTCCGACCTATCCCGTCCGTCTAATGACCTCATTCCGTTTTGAGGTCAGAGCCTCCGTCTCTGATCTGTATGACATCACGGGTCTCGCTACTGTCCCGGAAACTTCCGTCCACTCAGCTCTCGCCCATCACTCCTGCATCTCTAATTGGTGTGTATTGATCCTCCGCCTTTAACACGAAGGCCTTAAAGATGTTGGAAATGGCCGGGTTCTCTCTGGGTTCTCCAGTTTCCTTCAATGAAACATGGATTTATTGTTTTATAGACATTTTGACCAGAAAAAAAATATATATATTCATTCATTCATTTATTCATTATCTTCCGCTTTATCCTCTATTAGGGTCGTGGGGGGGGGGTTCCTCATGCCCATCCAGGGGAGAACGTCTCGGGCGCTGGGCAGATAGACCCAGGACAGGACGCCAATCTATCGCTGGGCACACACTCACTCACACACACACTTTATATGGGGCAATTTGCAGAACTCAATTGACTTGATCCATGTTTTTGGACTGTGGGAGGAAACCCATGCTGACACGGGGAGAACATGGAAACTACACCTAAATTGGGATTCGAACCGGGAATCCCTAGCGCTGAGAGGAGAACATGCCAACCACTAAGCCACCGTGCCGCCCCTTATATACACTACCGTTCAAAAGTTTAGGGTCACCCAAACAATTTTGTGTTTTCCATGAAAAGTCACACTTATTCACCACCATACGTTGTGAAATGAATTGAAAATAGAGTAAAGACATTGACAAGGTTAGAAATAATGATTTGTATTTGAAATAACATTGTTTTTACATCAAACTTTGCTTTCGTCAAAGAATCCTCCATTTGCAGCAATTACAGCATTGCACACCTTTGGCATTCTAGCTGTTAATTTGTTGAGGTAAGCTGGAGAAATTGCACCTCATGCTTCTAGAAGCAGCTCCCACAAGTTAGATTGGTTGGATGGGCACTTCTGGCGTACCATACGGTCAAGCTGCTCCCACAACAGCTCAATGGGGTTCAGATCTGGTGACTGCGCTGGCCACTCTATTACCGATAGAATACCAGCTGCCTGCTTCTGCTGTAAATAGTTCTTGCACAATTTGGAGGTGAGTTTAGGGTCATTGTCCTGTTGTAGGATGAAATTGGCTCCAATCAAGAGCTGTCCACTGGGTATGGCATGGCGTTGCAAAATGGAGTGATAGCCTTCCTTATTCAAAATCCCTTTTACCCTGTACAAATCTCCCACCTTACCAGCACCAAAGCAACCCCAGACCATCACATTACCTCCACCATGCTTAACAGATGGCGTCAGGCATTCTTCCAGCATCTTTTCATTTGTTCTGCGTCTCAAGCTGTAATTTGACACTGCATGAGTGTACCTGTGTTTGTTTTGAGAGACTCTAGTAATTACTAGTGTAAAAGTCTACTCAGCCTGTCTCGTGGCTGTCCTCTGAAAGTAGTACACACCCGTTGTAGGTGCTCGCATTTTCTTCAAAAATAGACTGTCGATCTTTCAGATGCAAGTTTTTTCTTTTTTTCATTTTGATGTTTAATTGACCCCCCTCCAAACTCAATCTGCTCAAAGGAACAGTTTTGTAGCTTCTGTAATGAGCTCGACTGTTTTCAGATGTGTGAACATGATTCCAAGGGTTTTCCTAATCCATTAGAATCTACATTAGAACAGTGATAGTGCTGGAAATGGGCCTCTATACACCTATGTAGATATTGCACCAAAAACCAGACATTTGCAGCTAGAATAGTCATTTACCACATTAGCACTGCATAGAGTGTATTTGTTTAAAGTTAGGACTAGTGTAAAGTTATCTTTATTGAAAAGTACAGTGCTTTTCCTTCAAAAATAAGGACATTTCAATGTGACCCTAAACTTTTGAACGGTAGTGTATATATATATCCATCCATCCATTACCCTCTACTAGGGTCGTGGGGGGGTTCCCCATGCCCATCCAGGAGAGAAAGTTTCGGGCGCTGGGCAGATACACCCAGGACAGGACGCCAATCTATCACTGGACACACACACACTCACACACACTCTACATGGGGCAATTTGGAGAACTCAATTGACTCAATTGACCCTGATCCATGTTTTTGGACTGTGGGAGGAGACCGGAGAACCCGGAGGAGACCCATGCGGACACGGGGAGGACACGAAGAGAAAAGAAATGTAAATCCAATGAATATCTTGAGGTGACCACCCTTTACCTTCAAACCAGCATCAGTTCTTCTGGGCACACTTGCACAGAGTTTTCGAAGGAACTCGGCTGACTGGTTGGTTGTTCCAGAGAAATTGGAGAACTAACCCCAGATCTTCTGTAGGTGGAGGCGTTCTCAAAGCCTTTATGGTCTCTTCGTGTAATCCCAGGCTGACTCGATGACGTTGAGATCAGGGCTCCATCACTTCCAGGACGTCTTCTTCTTCTTCATGCTGAAGATATTTCTCAAAGGCATTGGCCGTAGGCTTGGGGTCATTGTCCTGCTGCAGGATACATTTTGGGCCTCCTTGATGATATTGCATATATATTGCGACACGGTGGCTTAGTGGTTTAGCATGTTCTCCTCTCAGCGCTAGGGATTCCCGGTTCGAATCCCCATCTGGGTGGAGTTACCATGTTCTCCCCGTGTTCGCGTGGGCTTCCTCCGGGTTCTCCGGTTTCCTCTCAGTCCAAAAACATGGATCAAGTCAATTGAATTCTCAAAATTGTGTGTCTGTGTGAGTGAGTGTGTGCCCAGCGATGGATTGGCGCCCTGTCCTGGGTCTATCTGCCCAGCGCCCGAGACGTTCTCCCCTGGATGGACATGGGGAACCCCACCGCGATCCTAATAGAGGATAAAGCGGGAGATAATGAATGAATGAATAGATATATATATATATATATTTGCTTAACTACCAAGGACGTCTATCATACACAAAGATAAACATGTCATTCTTATCCACAAACCATGCAACCGCACCCTCACGAGCACTCTCTCCTCTCTCGAAGCACTAGGTCATTAACCTGTAGCTGGTATTTCTCAGTATGCACAAAGGCCTCTGACTCTGATCTACAGTGACTGAGGATGAATGGGGGGGGGGGGTTTGGTTCCCCATGCCCATCCAGGGGGGAGAACGTTTCGGGCGCTGGGCCAGATACACCCAGGACAGGGGGGCAATCTATCACTGGGACACACACTCACACTCACACACCACACACTCTATATGGGGCAATTTGGAGAACTCAATTGACTTCATCCATGTTTTTGGACTGTGGGAGGAAACCGGAGAACCCGGGAGGAAACCCACGCGAACACGGGAAGAAACATGGAAACTCCACCCAGATGGAAAGATTCGAACCGGGAATCCCTAGGAGAACGTGCTAAAACCACTAAGAGCCCCTGAGAACGTAGAAATAAATATATAATAAATATATAGTTTATTCATTCGACAGCATTCATTCATTATCTTCCACTCTCTCCATTATCCCTCTTGTGTATTAGTACAAAAGGGACTCGATCTACAAGGGGGGGGGGGGGGGTTTCCATCCATGCCCATCCAGGGGGGAGAACGTTTCGGGCGCTGGGCAGACCCAGAGGAAAAACCCAGGACAGGGGGGGAATCTATCGCTGAAGGGAACACACACTCATTCACACAGACACTCTATAGGGGGCAATTTGGAGATACAACCCAACTCAATTGACTTGATCCATGGGTTTTTGGACTGTGGGAGGAAACCGGAGAACCCGGAGGAAACCCACGTGGACACGGGGAGAACATGGAAACTCCACCCAGATTGGGATTCGAACCGGGAATCCCAGCGCTGAGAGGAGAACGTGCCAAACCACTAAGCCACCGTGCCGCCCTCCTCCCCTCGTACCTTCCCGCTATATTTAAAATACACGACGTTCCGTGATGCTGTAATTCTACAGCGTAGCTGGTTTTTCCGTAGCTACTGACTTGTAAGTCGCATTAAATTAATGAAATAAAGTGTGTGATGTTGGCATGT
>JAFMOC010000258.1:905000-920000 GCA_019802505.1 Corydoras sp. C115
TGGAGGAACATGTGGTGCTAATATATTGTTCTATTAGTTTGTCAGGGGTAGGTATCTGTGTGTGTGTGTGTGTGTGTGTGTGTGTGTGTGTGTGTGTGTGTGTGTGTGTGTGTGTGTGTGTGTGTGTGTGTGTGTGTGTGTGTGTTTCTGCAATGTAAGCACATGGTGTTCTGCACCTGGTGTTTGATAAATGGAGTTTCCCTTCCTGAGTAGCCAGTCTTCCTGTAACACTCCAAAAGGGAAATCACTCCCCCCCCACACACACATACACACACACACGCACACACACACACACACACACACACACACACACACACACACACACACACACACACACACACCCCTTGTGCAATCACTGTGTCAAAGTTCAGACAACATTCTGCAGCTTTTCAGTGTGTATACCCATCCAGAGTTACAATGATGACCAGCTAGGTTCACATCTGTGTGGAGTTGGCATGTTCTCCCCATGTCCACCACCAGCTCGGGGTCCCACCCGCCTCACGGCATGTTTTGATGATTATTCGGACAAGAAGAGTTGAAACGAGATGAAGTGTATTCTGTACTGTATACTAGGGCTGTATTCATCTAAGGATTTTCATAGTCGAATCTGATTGGTCAGATTTTCCCTATAGTCGACTGATAGTCGAATCAGTTAACATTTCACCACAAGATGGCGCTATAAGCGTTGTTTTTCTTTTTTCTTTTTTTTTCTAGAAATTATGATGATTTTATTTGACAAAAGGCTATATATATATATAACGAAAACAAAGACATTTCATGTAAAAACTAATGCTTAGCAGCAGCCATGGGCGCCCCCTTGTGGTCAAAATGGTACATTCGACTATGAGGTTCATAGTCGACTACGGTTCTCCGAATCGAATCGTCGAATCGGCGAATATTGCAGCTCACCCCTACTGTATACTGTATATTCTGAATTACTATTAATCTTTAAAAATAAATTAAAATTTAATTAATTAATGCCCCTGTAGATAACGATGTAAATCTCAGGCTTGGCTGTGTCGGGGGGGTAATCTGCTGGCGTTACACCTCTTCACCCAGGACGGGGGGGGTGATAGCAATCTATCGCTGGGCAGACACTCACTCACACAGACACACTCTATATGGGGCAATTTGGAGAACTCAATTGACCTTGATCCATGTTTTTTGGACTGTGGGAGGAAACCGGAGAACCCGGAGGAAACCCACGCGGACACGGGGAGGACATGGAAACTCCACGCAGATTGGGATTCGAACCGGGAATCCCTAGCGCTGAGAGGAGAACATGCTAAACCACTAAGCCACCGTGCCGCCCTATGTGCCACCTCATCATTAATGGGGGGGGGGCGGTGGCGCTGAAATGATGCTGTTCTGGGGAGCCATCTCAACTATGTACCCTGCAGTATCTGCCTCTTTTAGCTCTGCTGCTCTAGTCAATGTCAATCAATCACTTATTAATTAAATGCTGTGCTTTATTATTATTATTATTATTATTATTATTATTATTATTATTATTATTATTAATTGCCTTCCTCGTCTGTTTGTTTTGAGGTGTGACCGGCGTCCTGGGGGTGGGTCAGACCTTCATCCATGGCTCTGCTGACGAATACTGGACGGAACCTGGATATGAATAGGACCGGCGGTCCTGCAGGACGCCCCCTAATGGACTCACATATAGTTCTCCATTTGTTTAATATCTGTACATGGCTGTCCTACACTGTTGTTGCTGCCTGGACGCTCAAGGAGGACGAGTCCCCCACTGAGCATCGGTCCTCACAAGGTTTCTTCCTTAAATATCAACATAACAGGGAGTTTTTGTCTTGCCACTGTCGCTTCGGCTCGCCCTTTGGGGGTTTAATTCTGTAAAGCTTTGCTTTGTGATGATGTACTGTTGTAAAAAGCGCTATATAAATAAATTACTTGAACTTGAATACTGGATGGAACCTGGATATTAATTGCACTGGCGGTCCTGCAGGGCGCCCCCTAATGGACTCACATATAGTTTTCCAGTTGTTAGAGTTTTTCCAGTTGTTAAATATCTCTACATTACTGTCCTACACTGTTGTTGCTGCCTGGAGTCCCCCACTGAGCATCGGTCCTCACAAGGTTTCTTCCTTAAATATCAACATAACAGGGAGTTTTTGTCTTGCCACTGTCTCTTCGGCTTGCTCTTTGGCGGTTTAAAGGGGTTTAATTCTGTGAAGCTTTGCTTTGTGATGATGTACTGTTGTAAAAAGCGCTATATAAATAAATTACTTGAACTTATACTCTCGGGACAAAGCTGAATGCTTAGAACAAAATAAGAAATAGCTCGAGGTTCTATAACCTCAAAAGAATCTATACCTTTAAAGAAGCAACCTGAACCGATGGCTTGACTCGAAACCATCAGCAAAACCACCGCAGTGGCTCCACCGCCGAGAGAAAGGGAGGAAGTGAGTAAGAAGAGTAGGTCTGGGGGTCGAACGCCGAACCGCGGCCCGCAACCGAGCGCTGCAGGTGTCCGGAACGAGCGAGCGAGCGAGCGAGAGAGCGAGCCGGAAACAAAAGAGCAAACCCAAAAACAAGTGTGGAGGAGCAGGAGATATTAATAATATGTATTAGTTATATTAATTAATTCATTCATTATCTTCTGCTTTATCCTCTATTAGGGTCGTGGGGGGGGGGGTTTCCCCATGCCCATCCAGGGGAGAACGTCTCGGGCGCTGGGCAGATACACCCAGGACAGGGGGGCAATCTATCGCTGGGCACACACTCACTCACTCACTCAAACACACTCCATATGGTGCAATTTGGAGAACTCAATTGACTTGATCCATGTTTTTGGACTGTGGGAGGAAACCGGAAAACCCGGAGGAAACCCACACGGACACGGGGAGAACATGGAAACTCCACCCAGATGGGGATTCGAACCGGGTTCCCCATGTCCCTTCAGGGGAGAATGTTTTTGAGCGCTGGGCAGATTCACCCAGGACAGGACGCCAATCTATCACTGGGCACACACTCATTCACTCATACAATCACCTACTATATAGGGGCAATTTAGAGCATTCCATTCTACTTGAATCCACGTTTTTGGACTGTGGGAGGAAACCCACACGGACACAGGGAGGACATGGATACTCCACCCAGATTGGGATTCGGACCTGGATCCCCTCTCAGCGCTGGGTCCTCCAAAAACATGGATTCAAGGTAAAATGGCTGCTCGAAATTGCCCTATATAGGTGCGTGTGTGTGTGTGTGTGTGTGTGTGTGTGTGAGTGCACCCTGTCCTGGGTGTATGTGCCCAACACCCCCACCCCCCCAGATAATGAGATGGCTTTCAGTTCCTCATACCCCGTCAGTTCCTCTATGCCCCGCCACGTAATTATTTGTTCATTTATTAATTATGCAACCCTCCTCGTGATCGCGTGCTGGGATAGGAACTACAAGTGCACTGATAACTTCAAAGTGTCTACATAGTGGATACATGGTAACTTCATAGTGTCTGCATACTGGCTACGTAATAACTTCATAGTGACTTCATACTACCATCAAAATGTTGACATAGTAACTTTATAGTGGCTACATAATAACTTCATAGTGCCTACATAGTCGCTACATAGTGCCTATGTAGTCGCTATATAATGGCTACTTAATAACTGCATAGTTCTACATAATGCCTCCATAGTAACTGTATAGTTTCCACATAGTGTTGATATAGTGTCTCCATAGTAACATTATAGTGTCTGCACACTACCATCAAAGTGTTGATATAGCAACTTCATAGGGTCTACATACTGGCTACGTAATAACTTCATAGTGACTTCATACTACCATCAAAGTGTTGACATAGTAACTTCATAGTGCCTACACAATAACTTCATAGTTCTACATAGTGTCTCCATAGTAACTGTATAGTGTCTATGTAGTGTCGATATAGTGTCTTCATAGTAGCTGTATAGTTTATATATAGTGTCGATATAGTGTCTCCATAGTAACTGTATAGTGTCTATGTAGTGTCCATATAGTGTCTCCATAGTAACTGTATAGTTTATATATAGTGTCGATATAGTGACTCCATAGTAACTGTATAGTTTATATATAGTGTCGATATAGTGTCTCCATAGTAACTGTATAGTTTATATATAGTGTCGATATAGTGTCTCCATAGTAACTGTATAGTGTACTGTATAGTGTCTATGTAGTGTCGATATAGTGTTCTATAACTGTATAGTGTCGATATCGATAGTGTCTCCATAGTAACTGTATATAGTGTCTCCATATACTGTATAGTGTGTAGTGTCGATATAGTGTCTCCATAGTAACTGTATGTCTATGTTGTCGATATAGTGTCTCCATAGTAACTGTATAGTTTATATAGTCGATATAGTGTCTTAGTAACTTATAGTGTCTGTGTAGTGTCGATATAGTGTCTCCATAGTAACTGTATAGTTTATATATAGTCTCGATATAGTGTCTCCATAGTAACTGTATAGTTTATATATAGTGTCGATATAGTGTCTCCATAGTAACTGTATAGTTTATATATAGTGTCGATATAGTGTCGTTTATATAGTAGTGTCTCCATAGTAACTGTATAGTGTCGATTATATATAGTATGTGTCGATATATAGTGTCTCCATAGTAACTGTATAGTTTATATATAGTGTCGATATAGTGTCTCCATAGTAACTGTATAGTTTATATATAGTGTCGATATAGTGTCTCCATAGTAACTGTATAGTTTATATATAGTGTCGATATAGTGTCTCCATAGTAACTGTATAGTGTCTATGTAGTGTCGATATAGTGTCTCCATAGTAACTGTATAGTGTCTATGTAGTGTCGATATATAGCGTCTCCATAGTACTGTAACTGTATATATAGTGTCTTTATATAGTTTATATAGTGTCGATATAGTGTCTCCATAGTAACTGTATAGTTATATATAGTGTCGATATAGTGTCTCCATAGTAACTGTATAGTGTCTGTGTAGTGTCGATATAGTGTCTCCATAGTAACTGTATAGTTTATATATAGTGTCGATATAGTGTCTCCATAGTAACTGTATAGTTTATATATAGTGTCGATATAGTGGCTCCATAGTAACTGTATAGTTTCTACACAGTGTCTCCATAGTAACCTTATAGTTCTACAGTGTCCACATCCTACGTCCTTGAAATGTGAAAGGCAAGCGGAGAACCCGGTCCAGTCGGTGAACACGTGGAGATGAGAGTCACATGACCTCGTGCGGCATTGCTGCGGACTTGCGCTGAAGTTGCCTGTTTCGCGGCGTGCATGTGAGATTGTGACTGATTAACCGCAGTGTGACAGCGCCGCCGCATAACGACTTCACAGTTTAACGCTTCACTCGTCTGCATTTCCCTCGCCTTCTTTTTGTTTTTAACCCCACGGTTTCTACACTGACCCATTTCCACTGCGCGGAAGCCGAAAAGCCGAGCGTCTACCTGAGAGACGTGGAGGTTCACTGGATGCCCATCGCTGCCGGAGAAGGTGAACGTCTGTCACATCTCGTCTCGGGCCCGTCCCCGCGCCGGCGGCCCGCCGCGGTGCCGCGTCCCCCTCGTCTCTCACCCGAGCTGATGTGGCAGGACAAGCGTTCGGGCCGAGTCGGCGCACGGCGTGGCGCCTCACTCCTCGGGAGGACGAGCTGGGCGACGGAAAGGGGAAGAGACAGAGGACGGTTGAATATTAATCCAATATTATTCATTACAGGCAGGGAGTGCACCAACAACTGCCTGATATTCACCTTTAAAACAACAGAACGCGGTCATTAACACACCGTGGTCCTATATTTAAACAGATATCAGTATGTCCACTCAACACAAACCACACTGCACATCCTCAGAGTCCAATCAGCTGTCTCTCTCTTAAATGCTCAAAAATAGACCCCTCCCTCCCTCCCTTCCTCTCTGTGGTATTCGACTTGTGCATTGTTTCCCACGTTTGCACACTTGCCCCTTAAACACTGGTGTGGGGCAACTTGGACCTGGAGGAACATTATTTTATTACACGGTGGTTACGGTTAGGACACCTGGAACCAGCTGACTGCGTCCACACACTGAGCATTTTGTAAATATGATATCATTGCAACATTGCGACATAGTGTTTACATAGGGCCTGCATAGTGGCTACATAGTGGCTACATAATAAATTCATAGTGTCTACATAAGAAACTTCGTAGGGGCTAGATAGTAGATACATAGTAATCTCGTAGCGGATTCATAGTCATTTCATAGTGGAAACAGTGGCTACATAGTGTCTACATAAAAACTTCATAGTGTCTACATAATAACTGCATAGTTTATACAGTGTTGATATAGTTTCTATATCGTAACTTCATAGTTCCACATAGTGTCTACATAGTAACTTCATAGTGTCTACATAGTGTTTATATAGTGTATCCATAATAACTGCATAGTTTCTACATAATGTCTACATAGTTCATAGTGTCTGCACTTCATAGTGTCTGCATACTACCATCAAAGTATTGACATAGTAACTTCATAGTGTCGACATAGTGGCTACATAATAACTTCATAGTGCCTACATAGTCGCTACACAGTGGCTACATAATAAGTTCATAGTCCTACATAGTGTCTCCATAGTAACTGTATAGTTTCTACAGTGTCTACATAGTTCTACAGAGTCTACATTGTAACTTCATAGTGTCTTCATAGTGTCTACATAGTAACTTTAATGTATAGTTCTACAGAGTCTACATCGTAACTTCATAGTGTCTACATAGTGTATATATAGTAACTTTAAAGTGTCTACATACTACCATCATAGTGTTGACATAGTATTGTTATGGTGGTGACATTGTTGTCTACATTGTGTCTATGTAGTAACATCATAGTGTTGACGTAGAAAAATTTATAGTGGCTACATCGTAAATTCATAATGTCTACATAGTGTGAACATAGTAACAGTATAAAGTGTCTACATAGTGGCTTCATAGTGTCTACATAGTGTCTACATAGTGGCTACATAGTGTCTACATAGTGTCTACATAGTGTCTACATAGTGGCTTCATAGTGTCTACATAGTGGCTACATAGTGGCTTCATAGTGTCTACATAGTGGCTACATAGTGGCTTCATAGTGTCTACATAGTGGCTTGATAGTGGCTACATAGTGGCTTGATAGTGGCTACATAGTGGCTTCATAGTGTCTACATAGTGGCTACATAGTGGCTTCATAGTGTCTACATAGTGGCTACATAGTGGCTACATAGTGGCTTCATAGTGTCTACATAGTGGCTTGATAGTGGCTACATAGTGGCTTCATAGTGTCTACATAGTGGCTTGATAGTGGCTACATAGTGGCTTGATAGTGGCTTCATAGTGTCTACATAGTGTCTACATAGTGGCTTCATAGTGTCTACATAGTGGCTTGATAGTGGCTTGATAGTGGCTACATAGTGGCTTCATAGTGTCTACATAGTGGCTTCATAGTGGCTTCATAGTGTCTACATAGTGTATACTTTGTACATTTTTTAAGGCCACCGTCGTCACGACGATCTGTTGAGTTGAAGTAGTTTGCGTTGCGTCGCGTTGTGAGCGAACGCTTCATTAGTTCAGAAGTGTAAAAGCGACGAGCTCGGCGTTTATGAACCGTCACATCCCAGCAGAGCGCAAATCCAAAAGCCAGGTCACGAAACGAGCAAGACTGCAATTTACTGAACGAGACGTCTAATTATCAGACGGAGTTGGACGACGCGCCCGGCACGCGCCCGCCCGTCCGCCCGTCCGCCCGTCCTCGCTTTAATAACGCCATTCTGAGTGTGACTGAACCGTCGCCGCGTTCCGAGCGGCTTTTCACCGGAAACCCCCAAAAAAAACAAGACGTGACTTTTTGTTAAAGCGTGAATCAGATCCGCCGCAAAGGCGTCCAATTTAATCATTTAATTTACTAACAAAGCCATTGATTGGCTCCTGAACCAAAGAAATTAACATATTCCATTCTATTCGGCGCCGACGGAACGAGCTGTTGAAGTTGAGCGAGCAGGCCTCGCATCGGGATTCTGATGCATCCCGCATTAAAAGAAAGGCCCTCACAGGCAGCTTAATGTGACTGGAAAGGCCCTGAGGAAGGGGGGGGGGGGTGGGGGGGGGGTATCCATCCATCCATTATCTTCTGCTTTATCCTCTATTAGGGTTACAGGGGGGTTCCCCATGCCCATCCAGGGGAGAACGTTTCGGGCGCTGGGCAGATAGACCCAGGACAGGGGGGCAATCTATCGCTGGGCACACACACCCACTCACACAGACACACTCTATATGGGGCAATTTGGAGAATTCAATTGACTTGATCCATGTTTTTGGACTGTGGGAGGAAACCGGAGAACCCGGAGGAAAGCCACGCAGACACGGGGAGAACATGCGAACTCCACCCAGATGGGGATTCGAACCGGGAATCCCTAACGCTGAGAGGAGAACATGCTAAACCACTAAGCCACCATGCCGCCATGTGGAAAAATAGCAAGGCCTATTTAAAAATGAATAAATAAATAAATAAATAAATAAATGAATAAAAGCGCACACACAACTTGTACGGGGTTGCCATGGCGACGGTGTAACTCGGCATCCTGCCCCGAGCCGGGGTTATAGGCTCGTTCCGTTTTGCGTTCTCCTTCACCTGAGATCCTGACAGTGGGAGCTCTCCGGCAGAGTGGCGGCGCCGTCACGGATCTCCCACTCACGTTACGGCACAGAGCGGGTCCAACACGACGTGGCGGCGCTGACGGGCAGGTGGCGGCTCGAGCGCGGTTGCCCCCGGGGCAGAATCTATTCAGGGAATGAAAAGCCTTTCGTTTAAAACGGCCGACGTCGCGACGGCAACCGGCTGAACGAAAGCCGGGGCACTTTCGACTCGCAAACGCGACGCGGGGCTGAAACGTCGGCGATAACGGCGTATCAGAGGATTTCAAACGACTTTTATTTATTTTTATTTTATATTCATTTTTCATCCATTCATTATCTTCCGCTTTATCCTCTATTAGGGTCGCGGGGGGGGTTCCCCATGCCCATCCAGGGGAGAACGTCTCGGGCGCTGGGCAGATAGACCCAGTACAGGGCGCCAATCCATCGCTGGGCACACACTCACTCACACAGACACACTCTATATGGGGCAATTTTGGAGAATTCAATTGACTTGATCCATGTTTTTGGACTGTGGGAGGAAACCGGAGAACCCGGAGGAAACCCACGCGGACACGGGGAGAACATGGAAACTCCACCCAGATGGGGATTCGAACCGGGAATCCCTAGCGCTGAGAGGAAACATGCCAAACCACTAAGCCACCGTGGCTGCCTATTTTTATTTTTATTTATTTATTTTTTTAAATGCTTAAACATCACACGCCATTGAAATAAAACCACGTTGCCATGACGACCGCGACTCTTCCTTCTCTGATCGCGCTAAACCTCAGCTCAACTGCACAGACGCACAGACAACGGACACAGGCATGCAACAGGTGAGCGCCGTTACCTCGCCGGCCCCGCTGGCTCCGCCTCTTAATGACGAATCAGCGATCGATCGTAGCTCCGCCCTCACTGTGGTCACCTGTGTAGTTTATTTAATTGAATAACCTCGCAGCAAACGCCATTATTAATGTTTAGTAAGGCCGCAGGGGACACTGGAGCCTATCCCGGTGCTTAGACAGGTTTACACCTAGGCTCTGTCTGTCTGTTTTTTTTTTTTTTTTAACACTTTACCTCGCCGGCCCCGCTGGCTCCGCCTCTCGATCACGAATCGGCGATCGATCGTAGCTCCGCCCTCACTGTGGTCACCTGTGTAGTTTATTTAATTTCAATAACCTCGCAGCGAACGCCATTATTAATGTTTAGTAAGGCCATAGGGGACGCTGGAGCCTATCCCGGTGCTTAGACAGGTTTACACCTAGGCTCTGTCTTTTTTTTTTTTTTTTTTTAACGCTTTACCTCGCCGGCCCCGCTGGCTCCGCCTCTCGATCACGAATCAGCGATCGATCATAGCTCCGCCCTCACTGTGGTCACCTGTGTAGTTTATTTAATTGAATAACCTCGCAGCGAACGCCATTATTAATGTTTAGTAAGGCCGTAAGGCACGCTGGAGCCTATCCCGGTGCTTATACAGGTTGCCGGGCAGACGGGTTTACACCTAGGGTCTGTCTGTTTTTTTTTTTAACGCTTAAACATCACACGCCATTGAAATAAAACCACGTCGCCCCGACCCTCGTCTCAACTGCACAGACGCACAGACAACGGACACAGGCATGCAACGGGTGAGCGCCGTTACCTCGCCGGCCCCGCTGGCTCCGCCTCCTGATAACGAATCGTAGCTCCGCCCTCACTGTGGTCACCTGTATCATTCATTCATTCATTGTCTCCCGCTTTATCCTCTATTAGGGTCACGGTGGGGTTCCCCATGCCCATCCAGGGGAGAACGTCTCGGGCGCTGGGCAGATACACCCAGGACAGGACGCCGATCCATCGCTGGGTCACCTGTATAGTTTATTTAATTGAATAACCTCGTCATTATTAATGTTTCGTAAGGCCTTAGGGGACGCTGGAGCCTATCCCGGTGCTTACACAGGTTGCCGGGCCGACAGGTTTACACCTAGGCGGCACATTTCTTTGGTGCTTCTGAAGTAAATGCTTACCGACATGGGGAGAACATGCAAATCCGATAGGAAGGAGCTAGGCCACATGGCAGGGCAGCCCAGGCACCACCGCTATAATGACATACTTGTGCCCTTGAACCCTTGAGCCCTTGAACCCTTGTGCCCTTGAACCATTGAACCCTTGTGCCCTTGTGCCCTTGTGCCCTTGTGCCCTTGAGCCCTTGTGCCCTTGTGCCCTTGAGCCCTTGAGCCCTTGAGCCCTTGTGCCCTTGTGCCCTTGAGCCCTTGAGCCCTTGAACCCTTGAGCCCTTGAACCCTTGAGCCCTTGTGCCCTTGTGCCCTTGTGCCCTTGTGCCCTTGAGCCCTTGAACCCTTGAGCCCTTGTGCCCTTGAACCCTTGAGCCCTTGAACCCTTGAGCCCTTGAACCCTTGAGCCCTTGAACCCTTGTGCCCTTGAGCCCTTGAACCATTGAACCCTTGTGCCCTTGTGCCCTTGTGCCCTTGTGCCCTTGAGCCCTTGAGCCCTTGTGCCCTTGTGCCCTTGTGCCCTTGAACCCTTGAGCCCTTGAACCCTTGAGCCCTTGAACCCTTGAGCCCTTAAGCAAGTCCCCTAGCCGTCAGTTGTTCCAGTCTGATCACGTCTCACGCACGTCTCAGGATGACAGCCATTATTCGTATTATAAATAATATAAAAATAACGTAACGACACGTGAAAAGCTGCGTTCAAAAATTCCCTAATCCCACAATCCCGTTTAACTCGACCATGTCCCCCACCCTCCCCCCCCCCCCCCACGCCGTGGATGATGTAACAACCTCAGAAGCATTCTTTCCGCCGGCGGGAACGCGAGTAGCCCGAGATTAATGAGCACGCCCATCTTTTATCTTCCCGCCGCGAGACCGCGCGACCTTTCGAGGAGCCGATGAAAGCGAGCGTGCTGCGTTCGAGAGCTCTCCAGCCGTGAAATCTGGTCACGGCGCCGTTAAACGTGTAGAACAAGTGCCGGGGCGGTTAGAATAGTCACCTTTGCACAGTGCCACCCCACCCCCCCACCTCTTTTACACGTGGGCAAGTCGGGGGGGTGGTGGAGGCCGTAGTTAGCCGTGGATGAAGGGTAAAGGGTTCCTTGGAAGGAACAGATGGCGTGACGGGGGGAAAAAAAATAAATAATAAAGCTAAATATTGTGAATACGGAACCGAGGGCTCTAAAGCAGAAGACGGAAAGACGGAAAGACGGAACACGTGGTTCCGACCGTACGGGGGTGCACGTACGGTCCACGTGGAGTCAGGGGCACGGGGTTAATAATATGGTTAAGGCCTGTAGAGGGTGCCCATGCGCTCACATCAACACCTGAGCAAACTCGCGACCGTGAACAGAATTAGAACATCGACTTAGAGCAGTGCTTCTCAAATAGTGCGGTGCCTGGAGGGGGCGCATAACAAGATATCACAGAGCAAGTGATATTAAGTGTACGGAACGAGCCCTCAAGAGACAACATGGAGAAATATTTAACAGAGACGAGGAGAGGAAGACGGAGAGAGACGAAGATTACGAAAGCAACAAAAGTCGAAGCGAAAACTAAACGAGGAAACATGTCGAAGCGAATGTAGCGCTTGGTTTCACTGTAACGAAGGTGGGAGACGAAGAAAGACCGGTGTGTCCTCTGTGTCTTAAAATGTTGGCAGTGGACAGCGTGAAGCCAAATTACATTTACATTTACATTTAGTCATTTAGCCGACGCTTTTATCCAAAGCGACTTACAAATGAGAACACCACAAGTCAGAAGCCATGGAGAAAACCAACTATACTGTAAGTTCATCAAACCTGATTGTTATTCGAAGCTGCGCCCCCCCCCCCTTTTTTTTTTATTTTTTTTTTTTTTTTTATAACAGGTATTTGGTAAATAGATGCGTCTTAAGTAGTTTCTTAAAACTGTTTAGTGATTCTGCCTTACGGACAGAGTTGGGAAGATCGTTCCACCATTTGCAGGCTGAACGCCACAGAGTGAGAATTAGCTCCTCGGTGAGGCGGAATCGCCAGGCGGCGATCATCACTGGAGCGAAGTGAACGAGTTCGGAGTGTATTTTGAAAAGATAGAGTGAAGGTAAGAGGGGGAAGATCCAGAAATGGTTCTGTATACCAGAGTCAGCGACTTGTACTGAATGCAGCAGCTACAGGAGCCAATGGAGGGAAGTGAGTAATGGAGTGACATGAGTTCTTGGGGGTTAAACACGAGTCGGGCTGCAGAGTTTGAATTAGTTGAAGAGGTCTGATGGTGGAAGTTGGGATATCGGCAAGTAGTGCATTACAATAATCAAGCCGGGATAGGACTAGGGCTTGAACAAGCAGTAAAATAAATGAAGGCGTCACTTAAAGACATTACACCCCGATCACGCTGATAACCGCTTGAGTTTTTAAATCGTAAACGTGACGCGCGTAGAGCCAGCGATCATCCCGCTTTATGAAAACTACTTCAGAAAAGCCGTGCTGCAAAACGGGCGCGTTGGAGACATTCTGGAGAGATCTATTAAAGATAAATTCAGAGCAACTTCCAAAGCGCCACAGCGAAAGAATATCAAGCCTGATGGTTAAAGAGGAACCGGATCGATTCACAATTCAACACATCCATCCATTATCTTCCACTTTATCCTCTATTAGGGTGGCGGGAGGGTTCCCCATGCCTATCCAGGGGAGAACGTCTCGGGCGCTGGGCAGATACACCCAGGACAGGACGCCAATCCATCGCTGGGCACACACTCACTCACACAGACACACACTATATGGGGCAATTTGGAGAATTCAATTGACTTGATCCATGTTTTTGGAGTGTGGGAGGAAACCGGAGAACCCGGAGGAAACCCACGCGGACACGGGGAGGACATGGAAACTCCACCCAGATGGGGATTCGAACCGGGAATCCCTAGTGCTGAGAGGAGAACATGCCAACCACTAAGACACCATGCCGCCCCCAAGTTTTATCAGAGATCACCCACCAGGACACCAGGAATGTTCATTCATTCATTCATTATCGTCCGCTTTATCCTCTATTAGGGTCGCGGTGGGGTTCCCCATGCCCATCCAGGGGAGAACGTCTCGGGCGCTGGGCAGATACACCCAGGACAGGGCGCCAATCCATCACTGGGCACACACTCACTCACAGACACACTCTATATGGGGCAATTTTGAGAATTCATGACTTGATCCATGTTTTTGGACTGTGGGAGGAAACCGGAGAACCCAGAGGAAAGCCACGCAGACACGGGGAGAACAAGGAAACTCCACCCAGATGGGAATTCGAACCGGGAATCCTTAGCGCTGAGAGGAGAACGTGCTAAACCACTAAGCCCGTGTCGGAATGTTAACATCCATAGAACAAAAGAACTTCACAGTCTACATGACATTTATTAATAAATAATAACGTCCTGCAGGGCAATGGAATACATTAGCACCCCGCTGCAGGAGACCCCTGCAGGGGGGGGGGGGTTGGTTACACCGTTGGCCATCGATACGCACAAACCGGAGGACGAACACTAGCCCCGCGATGGTGACCTTTATCTGATCCAAAGACTGAAAGGTCAGTTTCCCATCTGATCTCACACCTTCACACCTTTCTCAGGTGTGAAGTCTCACACCTGAGAAACCAGAACGTGGACCGGGGAACGTGGAACTGAACTGATGATACAGCATTTCTACTGGAACCGATAAGGATGGACGTGAGGAAAGGAGGGATCAGGATTATGATGGAGCCACCAGACATCAGGAGGTTCGTGATGGTACAAGGATGCAGAGGATCTTGAGGATAGTGAGGAAGCTGAGGATGGAGCGACCAGACAGAAGGAGGAGAAAGAGGACAAAGAGAGGCTTAAAAATGGTACGAAAGATGCTGAGGATGCTGGGAATAGAACTGCCAGACAAGAGGAGGAGAGCAAAGCCAAAGGAGGAGGAGGAGAAGAAGGTCAAAGAGGATGGTAGAAGGATTCTGAGGATCCTGAGGATGGTAGAAGGATTCTGAGGATGGAGCCACCAGACAGGAGGAGGAGCGGGAGGCCAAAGAGGAGGTTTATAAAACATACATGGATGCTGAGGGTGGACCTGCCAGACAAGAGGAGGAGAGGGAGGCCAAAGAGGAGGTTTATAATAGTACAAGGATGCTGAGGATGCTGAGAATAGAACTGCCAGACAGGAGGAGGAGAGGAAGGTCAAAAAGTAGCTTTATAAAGATACAAGGATGCTGAGGAAGATGAGGAGGCTAGGGAGAGATCTGCCAGACAAGAGGAGTAGAGGAAGGTCAAAGAGGGGATTTATAATAATATAAGGATGCTGAGGATCCTGATGATGGTAGAAGGATGCTGAGGATGGAGCCACCAGACAGGAGAAGGAGTGGAAGGCCAAAGAGGAG
>JAFMOC010000258.1:927500-937500 GCA_019802505.1 Corydoras sp. C115
TTTGGAATTGTGGGTAATGTAGTCCGTCCAGTGCCCCCCCCCCCCCCACGTTTCGCTCAGCGTGGCGGACATTTAAAGAGCCAGACGCCGGCGTCGGTCGCAATCCGTCAGCAAACACGCGGAGAACAACGGCGCGAGGCGTTCTGCGAGCCACGAGAGATGAGCGTAACCATGGAAGTGGCGTTGCTAAGCTACCAGCTAAAGGACTTCTCTTCCAAGCCCTCCACAGGAAGCATCACATTTCCAGCCCCGCTATATATTTAATGAGCTCGTTAGAGGGCCAATCGGCTTCCGACGACTCGTTATGTTACTTAAATTCGTTATCGGATCTGAAAAAGCGAATCAACGGCAGAACCGCAGACCCCTGCGTCACACGTTTACTGCCGCTTTAACGACGTCCCGGCCTCGGGGTGTCCGTCAGGATCTGCTCCCGTTTTGGATCCTATCCCAGCACTTTCTACAGCAAAAAGTGAGCGAATGCGCTGGACCGGTTAAACTCAGCGCTTTAAAACTCAACGCTAATTTTATTTATTTATTTTTTTATTTTTTTTAATTTAATTAATATAATTTCATTTAATTTGTTTGATTTATTTATTATATAAATAAAATATTTATTTATTTATTATTTAATTTATTTATTACGCGACTCGTCTCCTCGCCATGGGGCGTGGCCGCGGCCCGTCCTCCGATGTCCGCGGGCCGATTGCAGGAAGAGCTTTTTATTTAGAGTTAAATTGTTATCGACTGTAAGAGGAGGACGGGAGGACGGGAGGACGGGCGGACGGGCCCCGGATGGCGGGCCCCGGATCTCCGGTGTGTCTCGGCGGAAGCTTTCAGACGGGTTTTCGGGTTTGTAAATGTTTAGGGGGGCAGAACCAGAACCCAGTCGGCCTTTTAATAGAAAGACGGGCCGTGTTTCAATAACGGGGAAAGCGTGGACATCAGAGACGGAGACCTAAAGACAGAAGACGGAGCTGGAGGACGTGGAGACGCTCTGATTGTGTTAAAGATGATGAAGATGGAGAGGATTAGAAGGGACGGGATAGGAAGGATGAGTTAGGAAGGTGCCCAGTGATGGATTGGCGTCTTCCGCTTTGTCCTATATTAGGACTCACACAGACACACACCACACTATATAGGGGCAACTTAGAGCAGCCGATTCACCTTGAATCTACATTTCTTTCAACTGTGGAAGTTAGAAAACCCGGAGAAAACCCACACTCACACAGACACACTCTATATGGGGCAATTTGGAGAACTCAATTGCCCTTGATCCATGTTTTTGGACTGTGGGAGGAAACCGGAGAACCCAGAGGAAACCCACGCAGACACGGGGAGAACATGGAAACTCCACCCAGATGGGGATTGGAACCGGGAATCCCTGGTGCTGAGAGGAGAACATGCCAAACCACTAAGCCACCGCTATAATCCGCTAAATTAATCCGATATAAGAACGAAAATAGAATAAAAATCATTTAAAAATAAAATTTTTACGATGGGCGGCACGGTGGCTTAGTGGTTTAGCATGTTCTCCTCTCAGCACCAGGGATTCCCGGTTCCAATCCCCATCTGGGTGGAGTTTCCATGTTCTCCCCCGTGTCCGCGTGGGTTTCCTCCGGGTTCTCCGGTTTCCTCCCACAGTCCAAAAACATGGATCAAGGTCAATTGAGTTCTCTAAATTGCCCCATATAGAGTGTGTCTGTGTGAGTGTGTGTGTGCCCAGCGATAGATTGGCATCCTGTCCTGGGTGTATCTGCCCAGCGCCCGAAACGTTCTCCCCTGGATGGGCATGGGAAACCCCCCCGCGACCCTAATAGAGGATAAAGTGGAAGATAATGAATGAATGAATGAATGAATGAGGATGGGGAGGATTAGAAAGGACGGGATAGGAAGGATGAGTTAGGAAGGTGCCCAGTGATAGATTGGCGCCCTGTCCTGGGTGTATCTGCCCAGCGCCCGAAACGTTCTCCCCTGGATGGATATTATCTTCGTATCTTCACTTGATCATCTACTAGAGTCATCTAAGGGAGAACGTTGGGCAGACGCACCCAGGAGAGGGTTCCAATCCATCACGGGGAACACACTCACTCACACAGACACACACCACACTATATAGGGGCAACTTAGAGCAGCCAATTCACCTTGAATCTACATTTTTTTCAACTGTGGAAGGAAGAAAACCCGGAGAAAACCCACACTCACACACACACACTCTATATGGGGCAATTTGGAGAACTCAATTGACTTGATCCATGTTTTTGGACTGTGGGAGGAAAGCGGAGAACCCGGAGGAAACCCACGCAGACACGGGGAGGACATGGAAACTCCACCCAGGTGGGGATTCGAACCGGGAATCCCTGGTGCTGAGAGGAGAACATGCTAAACCACTAAGACACCGCGCCGCCCACGCTACAATCCGCTAAATTAATCCGATATAAGAACGAAAATATTCATTCATTCATTATCTCCCGCTTTATCCTCTATTAGGGTCGTGGGGGGGGGTTCCCCATGCCCATCCTGGGGAGAACGTCTGGGGCGCTGGGCAGATAGACCCAGGACAGGGCGCCAATCCATCTCTGGGCACACACTCACTCACACACACACACTCTATATGGGGCAATTTTGAGAAATTAATTGACTTGATCCATGTTTTTGGACTGTGGGAGGAAACCGGAGAACCCGGAGGAAACCCACGCAGACACGGGGAGAACATGGAAACTCCACCCAGATAGGGATTCGAACCGAAAACCCCTAGCGCCGAGAGGAGAACGTGCTAAACCACTAAGCCACCTAGAACGAAAATATAATAAAACTAATTTAAAAATGCGATGTTTTCGACGGCGGCGGCGTGGCCTTGCGACACGGCGCTGCTCTGTGACCGCGGTCGCCGCCGCTTACGTCCCGAAACGATAAAGTTCCTGTTTTTCGGTGATAAATCGGCGCGCTGGCCTCGCTCTCCCCCTCCAGACGGCCGAATGTGCGGCGCACCGGAGCGCCGTGAAGGAAGCCTTTGTCTGCGCGCTATTTATTCAGTCCTGGGAGCAGCGCCGCTTCCACCTCCGCATCCTGGAGACAACAGACCCTCATCTGATCCCGCGATAACGAAGCCCCATTCAGCAAGTCTGCGCCGCTCCCACCGCACGGCCAGCGGCGGCCTCGTCCAGTCCGGAGCGCTAATGACCGAGACGGGCCAATCGGGACGTGCCGTGATTGCCTTCTGCGGCATTCCTGTATAATAACTGCTGGATCAAGTCCCCCCCCCCCCACACACCACACACACACACACACACACACACACACCGATTGCAGCAAAACGACCACGAGCTTTTAAGGTCATTTTAACGTTCAAGTAATTTATTTATATAGCGCTTTTTACAACAGTTCCTTGTAGGGGTGAGCTGCAATATTCGCTGATTCGACGATTCGATTCGGAGATGTACCATTGCACCATTTTGACCACATGGGGGCGCCCATGGCTGCTGCTAAGCATTAGTTTTGACATGAAATGTCTTTGTTTTCGTTATATATATAGCCTTTTGTCAAATAAAATCATCATTCATTCATTCATTCATTCATTATCTCCCGCTTTATCCTCTATTAGGGTCGCGGTGGGGTTCCCCATGCCCATCCAGGGGAGAACGTCTCGGCCGCTGGGCAGATAGACCCAGGACAGGGCGCCAATCCATCGCTGGGCACACACTCACTCACACAGACACACTCTATATGGGGCAATTTTGATAATTCAATTGACTTGATCCAGGTTTTTGGACTGTGGGAGGAAACCAGAGAACCCGGAGGAAACCCACGCAGACACGCGGAGAACATGGAAACTCCACCCAGATGGGGATTCGAACCGGGAATCCCTAGCGCTGAGAGGCGAACGTGCTGACCACTAAGCCACCGTGCCGCCTAAAATCATCATAATTTCTAGAGAAAAAAAGAAAAACAAAAAAAAAAGGTTTTCTTTTGTTAGAAAAACAAGTAAAATATAGTAAAAAAAAGACCACGCTTTTTTAAAGACCACGCTTATAGCGCCATCTTGTGGTGAAATTGTAACTGATTCGACTATCAGTCGACTATAGGGAAAATCTGACGAATCAGATTCGACTACGAAAATTTGTAGTTGAATACAGCCCTAGTATATTGTCACACAAAGCAGTTTTACAGAATGAAAAGCCTTTAGACCCCCAAAGAGTGAGCCGAAGCGACAGTGGCAAGAAAAAACTCCCTTTTATGTTGTTATTTAAGGAAGAAACCTTGGGAGGACTAAGACTCAGTGGGGGACTCGTCCTCCTTGAGCGGCCGGGCAGCAACAACAGTGTAGGACAGCCATGTACAGATATTTAACAAATGGAAAAACTAACAACTGGAAAACTATATGTGAGTCCATTAGGGGGCGTCCTGCAGGAGATACCAGGGAAACCGGGGTTACGCCCCTTCCAGACCTGTATTTTACCATTAAAGCGTTTAACCAATCACATTTCAGCATCATTTGTTGCCAGGGATAAATAATCTGCCTGAGTGAATCTGCCACGATAAGCAAGGGTCGATCACAGCGTTGCTTCAACCAATCAGATGATGAGTTGGCGACACCGCGGCGACACCCTCTGGCAGGTATACATCATGTCAGCGAATTCTCGCCCCCTCTGTGATTGGGGATTCGGATATATGGGGCAATTTAGAGCATTTCATTGACCTTGATCCAGGTTTTTGGATGGTGGGAGGAAACCGAAGAACCCGGAGGAAACCCACGTGGACACGGGGAGAACATGGAAATTTCACCCAGATGGGGATTCGAACCGGGAATCCCCAGCGCTGAGAGAACATGCTAAACCACTAAGCCACCGTGCCGCCGCTTAAGATGTTTTTATAGATGTAAAATAATTATAAACAGAGCATTACTGACGGGATAGGTGTGAAATACACCGCCCACCACTGGTTCTGAGTGATGCCTGCACAGCCAATCAGGTATGACTATGCAAATTAATATAAATTAATTTATATTAATTTATATAAATTAATTTATACTGTGCCGCCTATATATATATATATATGGGCGGCACGGTGGCTTAGTGGTTTAGCGTGTTCTCTTGTCAGCACTAGGGATTCCCGGTTCGAATCTGGGTGGAGTTTCCATGTCCTCCCCGTGTCCGCATGGGTTTCCTCCGGGTTCTCCGGTTTCCTCCCACAGTCCAAAAACATGGATCAAGTCAATTGAGTTCTCCAAAATTACCCATATAGAGTGTGTCTGTGTGAGTGAGTGAGTGAATGTGTGCCCAGAGACGAAGATAACGAGAGCAACAAAAGTCAACCGAAAACTAAATGACGAAGCGAATGTAGCGCCTGTCTTCACTGTAACTGTAACTTCACTGTAACTGTAACTTCACTGTAACTTCACTGTAACTTCACTGCAACTGTAACTTTCACAAAAGTAACTGTAAATGACGTAGCGCGAACACGCCTGGTAACTTCACTGTAACTGTAACGTCACTGTAACTTCACTGCAACTGTAACTGTAACTAACTGTAACTTCACTGTAACTTCACTGTAACTTCACTGTAACTGTAACTTCACTGTAACTTCACTGTAACTGTAACTTCACTGTAACTGTAACTTCACTGTAACTTCACTGTAACTTCACTGTAACTTCACTGTAACTGTAACTTCACTGTAACTTCACTGTAACTGTAACTTCACTGTAACTGCACTGTAACTGTAACTTCACTGTAACTGTAACTTCACTGTAACTGTAACTTCACTGTAACTTCACTGTAACTTCACTGTAACTGTAACTTCACTGTAACTTCACTGCAACTGTAACTTCACTGCAACTGTAACTTCACTGTAACTGTAGCTTCACTGTAACTGTAACTTCACTGTAGCTTCACTGTAACTGTAACTTCACTGTAACTTCACTGCAACTGTAACTTCACTGCAACTGTAACTTCACTGTAACTGTAACTTCACTGTAGCTTCACTGTAACTGTAACTTCACTGTAACTTCACTGTAACTGTAACTGTAACTTCACTGTAACTGTAACTTCACTGCAACTGTAACTTCACTGTAACTGTAACTTCACTGTAACTTCACTGTAACTTCACTGTAACTGTAACTTCACTGTAACTTCACTGTAACTTCACTGTAACTGTAACTTCACTGTAACTTCACTGTAACTTCACTGTAACTTCACTGTAACTGTAACTTCACTGTAACTTCACTGTAACTGTAACTTCACTGTAACTGCACTGTAACTGTAACTTCACTGTAACTGTAACTTCACTGTAACTGTAACTTCACTGTAACTTCACTGTAACTTCACTGTGACTGTAACTTCACTGTAACTTCACTGCAACTGTAACTTCACTGCAACTGTAACTTCACTGTAACTGTAGCTTCACTGTAACTGTAACTTCACTGTAGCTTCACTGTAACTGTAACTTCACTGTAACTGTAACGTCACTGTAACCGTAACTTCACTGTAACTTCACTGTAACTGTAACTTTACTGTAACTGTAACTTCACTGTAACTGTAACGTCACTGTAACTGTAACTTCACTGTAACTTCACTGTAACTTCACTGTAACTGTAACTTCACTGTAACTGTAACTTCACTGTAACTTCACTGTAGCTTCACTGTAACTGTAACTTCACTGTAACTTCACTGTAACTGTAACTGTAACTAACTGTAACTTCACTGTAACTGTAACGTCACTGTAACCGTAACTTCACTGTAACTTCACTGTAACTGTAACTTCACTGTAACTTCACTGCAACTGTAACTTCACTGCAACTGTAACTTCACTGCAACTGTAACTTCACTGTAACTGTAACTTCACTGTAACTGTAACTTCACTGTAACTTCACTGTAACTGTAACTTCACTGTAACTTCACTGCAACTGTAACTTCACTGTAACTGTAACTTCACTGTAACTGTAACTTCACTGTAACTGTAACTTCACTGTAACTTCACTGTAGCTTCACTGTAACTGTAACTTCACTGTAACTGTAACTTCACTGTAACTGTAACGTCACTGTAACCGTAACTTCACTGTAACTTCACTGTAACTTCACTGCCTTCCAATGAAGGCGTCACTTAAAGTCATTACACCCCAAACGTGACGCGTATAACCGGGAAACATAACGCTTTATGAAAGCTACTACAGAAAAGCTGTGCTGTAAAACGAGCGCGTTGGAGACATCAGTTCGGCCTTACTCAAAAAAAAACAAAAAACCAGCACAAATTGTTGTATTCATTTTAGTTTTGTAGTTTAAAGTGTTTAATAAATTGAGCTCCTGGATGAATGATGCTGATGAATTTGAATTTATTATTATTTATTGATTTTATTTCATTTCATTTTTCGGTATCAAATGCCGGTCGGTTCAAAAATGTTTCTCGTTTAAATCAGGATTTCATTCGTTTCTGTTACAAACTAAACAACAAAGTTAATAAAATGATTCTTTGTTCTAAGTCGAGTCTCTATGCTCTTTTCTTGTTTGTTTCCTCTTCATTGTTAATAAGGAGACATTGTTACAAAAGAGGTGAACTTAATAACAAAATTATAGACAAATGATACTACAGAGGGCGTCGAAAAATACTTTTTCATCCCATTTTGTCATGTACGGGAGGGGAGGTGTGTGTGTGGGGGGGGGGGGGCGCAAAATGTTTTCTTCTTCCTGGGGGGGCTTAACACAAAATAATTGAGAATCACTGATACACACACACACAACACACACACACACACACACACACACACACACACACACGGGATAAACAATTATAGCGAATGCGGGTCAGGTCCTTTCATCCCACAAACCGTCCACAATCTGCCCCTACACGACGAAACCATCTGCACCCGGTGCGTCTGAGGCATCACGACCTGGAGAGACCCCGTCGCCGTCGTCGTGTCGCTCTCAGGGGCCCGGCCCCGGCAACGTCCCCGACACCAGCTGTGGCAGCTGAGCCATGTTTGCGTTTGGCGTGTGTTCATACGCGAGCATGTGCTCACTGAGGGAACCCTGCAGGATCATCACGGCTCCGTGCTCACTGAGTACTCACCGAGAACACACCGAGAACTCACCGGAACTCACCGAGAACTCACTGAGAACTCACTGAACTCACTGAGAACTCACCGAGAACTCACTGAGAACTCACCGAGAACTCACCGAGAACTTACTGAGAACTCATTGAACTCACTGAGAACTCACTGAGAACTCACTGAGAACTCATTGAGAACTCACTGAGAACTCATTGAGCTCACTGAAAACTCACTGAGAACTCACCGAGAACTCACTGAGAACTCACCGAGAACTCACTGAGAACTCACTGAGAACTCACTGAGAACTGATTGAACTCACTGAGAACTCACTGAGAACCTGATTGAGAAAACTCACTGACACTCCTGACACTACACTGATAACTCAATGAGAACTAATGAACTCATGAACTCACTGAACACTCACTGAACACTCACTGAACACTCACTGAGAACTCACTGAGAACTCACTGAGAACTCACTGAACACTCACTGAGAACTCATTGAACTCACTGAGAACTCACTGAGAACTCACTGAACACTCACTGAGAACTCATTGAACTCACTGAGAACTCACTGAGAACTCACTGAACACTCACTGAAAACTCACTGAGAACTCACTGAGAACTCACTGAGAACTCACTGAACACTCACTGAACACTCACTGAACACTCACTGAACACTCACTGAGAACTCACTGAGAACTCACTGAGAACTCATTGAGAACTCACTGAGAACTCACTGAAAACTCATTGAGAACTCACTGAAAACGCCAGCGTCGCTAACCTCGCGCCCGCTTCCGTAGCTTAGGCCGTGTTAATAATACACCCCCCTGTCCTGGGTGTATCTGTCCAATGCCTGAAACGTTCTCCCCTAATTGTTTGGGCATGGGGAAAAATCTAATGAAAGACAATTTGCAAAAATATAATTAACACAAGAGTTTATACATTACGTTCTCTATATTTATATGTATGTGTTACTCTCATAATCTAATCTAATCTAATCTAATCTAATCTAATCTAATCTAATCTAATCTAATCTAATCTAATCTAATCTAATCTAATCTAATCTAATCTAATCTAATCTAATCTAATCTAATCTAATCTAATCTAATCTGCAGGTCTCACTACTTTCCTGTAAATTTACTTTCTCTCGTTTATAACGTCACTCCTCTACTTACAAACTACTACCCGAAGGTGGCGCCAAATACAAGCAGTAATGTGTGTGTGTGTGTGTGTGTAGTATAGTATGTATGTGTGTGTGTGTGTGTGTCTGTGTGTGTGTGTGTGTGTGTGTGTCCCACGTGCTGTATTATTTTAATACACATTTAGAAAAGGTTAAATCGGGTATGACGTCACTGCCTGCGTTGTTTACTCCCAGATTAATGAATGTGAAACTACGTCATTACTGAAAAGCGTTCAAGGCGTTTCAACGTAATTTACAACATTGCAGCGCCACCTAGCGGAGCGCCACAGACAGCAGCTGAACGCAAAGGTTTCTAAATGCTCAGGATTCTAATTCAGGTCAATCCTGAAGAATCCATATGAATAAAATAGACCTCAAAATACAGCTTATTATTTAGATTTATAATTAATATGAATTTAATAATGAAACAAATATTTAATATGTGTTTAATATTTATTATTCATTTATTTGTAATTAATAACAGTTTAAATGTTAATATAATATGTTAAAATCAAACTAAATACAAACAGTTTGATATTAAAGTATCATGACCATCCTCAACATGATGGCTGGGGTCCGAGCTCAGGGTCAGTCAGTGATAGCGCCCCCGGGAGGAGGGAGGGGACTGAGCTGAGGACGTGCTTTAGAGTTCTGTGTCCTCAGCTTTAAGACCCCGGTTCAGTTGGACCACGTCAGAGTCTGCTGCACTCAGAAGAAGAACCAGCACTCTAACGACAGGGACGGGATAAGCCCCAATATTAATGCAATAATGTAATGTGT
>JAFMOC010000258.1:942500-947500 GCA_019802505.1 Corydoras sp. C115
AACGGGGACGCAGCAGGACAAAAACCAGGCGTACAAAGTCGGAAGCGCCGTTTCGGACTGACGACGTACGAGACGTCCCCACGGCAACACTCCAAACCAGGACACCTTTCACCAGCAAGATGCTGTAATTTATTATTTCCACCTGCAGGGGGTGCTGAGCTTGTTTCCCGCAACTCCACTGGTGGGAACTGCGACGCTAGCGTTAACGAACGATGATTAAATTGATTTAACCTAGTAAAATAAAGATTAATAGATAATTAAATCCCCCCAGCTCGTTACCATCGGGTCAGTTTTACGTTAAAATCGCCGCTGTATCAGAGGAATTCGAATTTTCACTCCAGGCCGGACGTTCCGCTGAATGACGGGACGTTCCGCTGACTGCGGAGAGAACACAGTGCGCTTCCCAACACGACAGAACTCATTAGTCAGCAATTCCCAACGGCGGATCGATGGGAACGCTTCGGTCGTTTGGCGTGACGGTACGGCGCCCCCGCAGGCCTTCGTTTAGACACCCTGAGCTTTAACGAGCGCTGTGTACAAAGCACATCGTTAAACTGAAGCCACGCCCCCCGCAGACAGCACGCAGACAGCACGCAGGCTCTAAATACCGCTCTCTTTATGAACACGAGGCGGCAGGCGGAACGTTCCACGCGGACCGCGGTGCGTTAAACTCATCGCCTCGATGGATTGCCCCCCCTGTCCTGGGTGTATCTGCCCAGCGCCCGAAACGTTCTCCCCTGGATGGACATGGGGAACCATGCCCATCCATTATATATATATATGCAACGGATGCCACAACTACTATAAACCCAACATACACTTCCTTGCTACGAAATCCGATCTGGGTGGAGTTTGCATGTTCTCCCCGTGTCCGCAAGGGTTTCCTTCAGGTTCTCTGGTTTCCTCCCACAGTCCAAAAACATGGATTCAAGATAAAATGGCTGCTCTAAATTGCCCCATATGGAGTGTGTGTGTGTCCAGTGATAGATTGGCACCCTGACCTGGGAGTTTTTGCCCTGAAACGTTCTACCCTGTGTGGTCAAATAGAACCAACGCCAACGCCACCACCACCACCACCCCGCCCCCGAGCCGAGTGGAGGACAAAGCTGAAGTGACCCAAGACTTCAGAGGTCAACAGATCAGTAACATAAATGATCGAATTCACAAGGCAGACGAGTGAAATGTGGATTTCAGGACCGGACAATCTAGAACCCAGCTTTACGTGCTACTCATATGTAAACCCTCCCCCCTTGTTTGGTGTTCCACGTGGCCTCGGCAACCGGGTGGAGGACTCGGGAATTCTGTTTGTGTAAAGATTCTCCATAAATCAATCCTCACGCGACACATCCATCTCCGCTTCCACTTAGAGTTCCTTCGATGGCGCATTGATAAACACTCGCCGAGGAGTGATGAGGTTCTCCGAGGAACCTGCCCTGCATTTAAAACACGGACGCCGAGGTTCCCGCCACCACCCGGCTATTTGATTTTATTTTTGATTTTGGTGCGGCACGCTGGCTTAGTGGTTGCCATGTTCTCCTCTCAGCACTGGGGATTCCCGGTTCGAATCCCCATCTGGGTGGAGTTTCCATGTTCTCCCCGTGTCTGCGTGGGTTTCCTCTGGGTTCTCCGTTTTCCTCCCATAGTCCAAAAACATGGACAAGTCAAGTGAATTCTCCAAATTGCCCCATATAGAGTGTGTCTGTGTGAGTGAGTGTGTGCCCAGTGATAGATTGTCCCCCCTGTCCTGGGTCTATCTGTCCAGGGCCCGAAGCGTTCTCCCCTGGATGGGCATGGGGAACCCCACCCATGCCCATCCATTATATATATAAGCAACGGATGCCACAACTACTATAAACCCAACATACACTTCCTTGCTGCGTAATCCGATCTGGGTGGAGTTTGCATGTTCTCCCCGTGTCCGCAAGGGTTCCCTTCAGGTTCTCTGGTTTCCTCCCACAGTCCAAAAACATGGATTCAAGGTAAAATGGCTGCTCTAAATTGCCCCATATGGAGTGTGTGTGTCCAGTGATAGATTGGCACCCTGTCCTGGGAGTTTTTGCCCAGCACCTGAAACGTTCTACACTGTTTGGTCAAATAGAACCAACGGCACCGCCACCGCCACCACCACCCCGCCCCCGAGCCGAGTTGGAGGACAAAGCTGAAGTGACCCAAGACTTCAGAGGTCAACAGATCAGTAACATAAATGATCAAATCCACAAGGCAGACGAGTGAAATGTGGATTTAAGGACCTGACAATCTAGAACTCATATGTAAACCCCCCTTTGCTTGGTGCCCCCCCTGCCCCCCCACCCCCCCCCCCCCTCGTGTCTGAGTGAATTTCAGACATGGAAACAGATCTGCATAGAATCCCGAGTTCTCCACAACAATCCTCGGAGTCATCAGAATCTGGACGGCTCGGTCCGAAGCGCTTCCCACAGTGCCAGCCGGCAACGGGGGTCACAATGAGGCGGATTGTTGAGGCTCGAACCTGCCCCCCCGCCCCCCCGCCCCCCACCCCCGCCCCCGAGGTCACGTGACGTTGCCGTAACGTAGCCGTGTCTGAGAGCCACAGCAGTACCAGCCGTCGGCCACGCACTGCTGACGCCCTGACCACATGACCACGCGACTCTCCCGGCCGCGGGCGACGCCGCCGCTTTAATTAGGACGAGCTGAAGGGACGCTCCTGACTCCCGGCCGCTTTCAGACGGGGAGGAACCCGGGAGCGCCGCGACGGAACCGCAACCAGAACCTCATTTACATATATATTCATTCATTTCATTCATTATCTTCTGCTTTATCCTCTATTACGGTCGTGGGGGGGGGGGTTCCCCATGCCCATCCAGGGGAGAACGTCTCGGGCGCTGGGCAGATAGACCCAGGACAGGACGCCAACCTATCGCTGGATACACACTCACTCACTCACACACACACACTCTATATGGGGCATTTTGGAGAACTCAATTGACCTTGATCCATGTTTTTGGACTGTGGGAGGAAACCGGAGAACCTGGAGGAAACCCATGCGGACACGGGGAGAACATGGAAACTCCCCCCAGATGGGGATTCGAACCGGGAATCCCTAGTGCTGAGAGGAGAACATGCCAACCACTAAGCCACTGTGCCGCCCTATATATATTTATATTGATAAAATGTGATGCATGAACTTACACACTGAGGTGTGTCCACCACATACACACACACACACACACACACACACACACACTGAGTGAAGTGAGCACACAGAAGTGTGTCCACCACATACACACACACACACACACACACACACACACACACACACACACACACACACACACACTGAGTGAAGTGAGCACACAGGCCCAAAGTCCAGGGACCAATTGGGGTTATGGGCCTTATCCAAGGGCACTTGTACCCCCAAACCCCAGGTCTGCTTGCCCTCACTACAGGTTCCGTATGGGTCAGGTTTCGGTTCGGTGTGAAAGCAGCTGAGAGCTCTTTGCTCTGTGTTTATTTTCCTCGGTTCTCGGCGGTTCTCCATCCTCACTGAAGGAATTTACTTTTAATAAACCAATTTAAGAATAAGGCAGCACGGTGACTTAACGGTTGGCACATTCGCCTCTCAGCACTAGGGATTCCCGGTTCGCATCCCCATCTGGGTGGAGTTTCCATGTTCTCCCCGTGTCTGCGTGGGTTTCCTCCCGGTTCTCCGGTTTCCTCCCACAGTCCAAAAAACATGGATCAAGTCAATTGAGTTCTCAAAATTTCCCCATATAGAGTGTGTCTGTGTGAGTGAGTGTGTGCCCAGTGATAGATTGGCACCCTGTCCTGGGTGTATCTGCCCAGCGCCCGATACGTTCTCCCCTGGATGGGCATGGGGAACCCCCCCCCACCCCCCGCGTGACCCTAATAGAGGATAAAGCGGGAGATAACGAATGAATGAATTTAAGAATATAAATCTGATTTTATGAAAATATTCATCAGAACGACACAAAGCCCCACAGTGAGCAGTCCTGATATTTATATCTTATTCATTCATTTATTATCTTCCGCTTTATCCTCCACTAGGGTCACAGGGGGGGGTTCCCCATGCCCATCCAGGGGAGAACGTCTCGGGCGCCGGGCAGATACACCCAGGACAGGACGCCAACCTATCGCTGGACACACACTCACTCACACAGACACACACACTCTATATGGGGCAATTTGGAGAACTCAATTGACTCGATCCATGTTTTTGGACTGTGGGAGGAAACCGGAGAACCCGGAGGAAACCCACGCGGACACGGGGAGAACATGGAAACTCCACCCAGATGGGGATTCGAACCGGGAATCCCTAGCGCTGAGAGGAGAACGTGCTGACCACTAAGCCACCGTGCCGCCCTAATCTGTTTAGAAGCCCCCGTTTAAGACTCTATTCCAATGAACGGTGAGCATCCTCGCTGCTCGCTGCGCCACTGCGCCGCATGATAAGCTACTGAGACAGAGTTAATTGGCTCCAATGCAAATGAAAGGCTGTAAAACGAGTCCTTTATCTCGTTTAAATATGTTTAGGGTGAGACAATGTCTCACGTCATCATGTTCAGACATGGGCTCTGAATAAATGCTACCCACCCCCCCCCCCCCCCCATACACACACACACACACACACACACACACACACACACACACACACACACACAGTGATTCGTATAAACCCGACCCTAAAACTACAAAGACAACACATTTACACGTCCACATGGGCGGGCTTGTTCGTGTTCGGCTCGCAATGACAATTCCCCCCACCAGGGCACCCACAAACCACCAACCACCACCACCACCAACCCCCCAATCGCCCCCCCAATCCACCCCCCCCTCCAATTCCAGTGTGCTTTCAGTCCTGCAGTGGTGAAGTAGTCCGCCCCGCCGCCTCCTTCTGTACGGGTTCGGAATGACGGGCACGTCCTCTCTAATGGGCTAATGGACCCCCTGCGAAGGCTCAGCTGCTGAGTGTGGGCTCGCAGTGGGGAGCGAATGCAAACACT
>JAFMOC010000258.1:952500-967500 GCA_019802505.1 Corydoras sp. C115
TGGGCAGATACACCCAGGCCAGGGGGGCAATCTATCGCTGGACACACACTCACTCATATAAGCACATAATGCAGTATATGGGGCAATTTGGAGCATTCATTTCACCTTGAATCCATGTCTTTGGACCGTGGGAGGAAACCGGAGAAGCCACGGGAGGAAACCCACGGGGACACGGGGAGAACATGCAAACTCCACCCAGATTGGGATTCGAACCTGGATAATGCATATATGATTATATTATAGCATTTGGTATGTTCTCCCCAAGGTTTTGCTCTTGCACTCTGTTTTTTTTTTTCCCGCTTCATCCAAACATTCCATGCATTCATTCATTCATTCATTCATTCATTATCTCTCGCTTTATCCTCTATTAGGGTTCTGGGGGGGGGGGTTCCCCATGCCCATCCAGGGGAGAACGTCTTGGGCGCTGGGCAGATACACCCAGGACAGGACGCCAATCCATCGCTGGGCACACACTCACTCACACACACACACACTCTATATGGGGCAATTTGGAGAACTCAATTGACTTGATTCCATGTTTTTGGACTGTGGGAGCAAATCCGGAGAACCCGGAGGAAACCCAGGCAGACAGCGGGGTTGGAGGAACATCCAGCCCGGAAACTCCACCCAGATGGGGATTCGAACCGGGAAATCCCTAGCGCTGAGAGGAGAACGTGCCCGGAGGACTAAGCCCACTGCTGCAGCCACCTATGCATTTATGCCTATGCTGTGCCGCCACAAACAACCATCCCCAACCCCCCACCCCACCCCACGCCGCCGCACCACCCGCCTCACGTGCACCGGGTGTTTACACAGTCGGCCCTCTTCAGCGTTCCTACGCCGGCGCGTACCGGAGGTCAGGTCCAGGTGAAACAGTGACGCCGTTACTCAGCTGTGCAAACACGAGCGTCGCCATGGCGATCACATGGCACCGCAGCACATGGCCACGCCCCGTCTCTGACCCCGCCTCACGCCACGCCGCCGCACAGCTCGCGAGGTCAGTGTGCTGGAGGAGGAGGTGGTGGAGGAGGTGGTGGAGGAGGTGGTGGTGGAGGAGGAGGAGGTGGTGGAGGAGGAGGTGGTGGTGGAGAAGGAGGTGGTGGAGGAGGAGGTGGTGGAGGAGGTGGTGGTGGTGGAGGAGGTGGTGGAGGAGGAGGTGGTGGAGGAGGAGGTGGAGGAGGAGGTGGTGGTGGAGGAGGTGGTGGAGGAGGAGGTGGTGGAGGAGGAGGAGGTGGTGGAGGGAGGTGGTGGAGGAGGTGTGTTGGAGGAGGAGGTGGTGGAGGAGGAGATGGTGGTGGAGGTGGTGGAAGGAGGAGGTGGTGGAGGTAGTGGAGGAGGAGATGGTGGTGAGGTGGTGGAGGAGGTGGTGGAGGAGGTGGTGGTGGAGGAGGAGGTGGTGGTGGAGGAGGTGGTGGAGAAGGAGGTGGTGGTGGTGGAGGAGGAGGAGGTGTTGGTAGATGAGGTGGTGGAGAAGGAGGTGGTGGTGGTGGTGGAGGAGGAGGAGGTGGAGGAGGAGGTGGTGGTGAAGGAGGTGGTGGTGGAGAAGGAGGTGGTGGAGGAGGAGGTGTTGGAGGAGGAGGTGGTGGAAGAGGAGGTGGTGGTGGGGAGGAGGTGGTGGTGGAGGAGGAGGTGGTGGGAAGGGGGGTGGTGGTGGAGGAGGTGGTGGAGGAGGTGGTGGGTGGAGGTGGTGGTGGAGGAGGTGGAGGAGGAGGAGGTGGTGGGAGGTGGTGGAGGAGGAGGAGGTGGTGGAGGGAGGTGGTGGAGGAGGAGGTGGTGGAGTGGGAGGAGGAGGTGGTGGAGGAGGAGGTGTTGGTGGAGGAGGAGGTGGTGGGAGGAGGGGTGGTGGTGGAGGAGGAGGGGGTGGTGGTGGAGGAGGAGATGGTGGTGGGAGGTGGTGGGGTGGAGGAGGTGGTGGGAGGAGGTGGTGGTGGAGGAGGAGGTGGTGGGAGGAGGAGGTGGAGGAGGAGGTGGTGGTGGAGGTGGTGGAGGAGGTGGTGGAGGAGGAGGTGGTGGTGGAGGAGGAGGGTGGTGGGAGGAGGTGGAGGAGGAGGTGGTGGTGGAGGAGGAGATGGTGGTGGAGGTGGTGGTGGAGGAGGTGGTGGAGGAGGTGGTGGTGGTGGAGGTGGTGGTGGAGGAGGTGGTGGAGGAGGTGGTGGTGGAGGAGGAGGTGTTGGTAGAGGAGGAGGTGGAGGAAGGGCAGTTTGGGCTTCCGGCTTTCAAACAGGAAGTGGTCAACAGCCAGCGCGTCCCCTGAGCCGCCCGCTCTGCGTTTCCTGTATGTCAGTGTACAGTGTGCAGGAATGTAGCGGGGGGGGGGGCAGGGGGGGCAGGGCGGGGCAGGGGGGGGGCAGGGGGGGCAGGGGGGCAGGGGGGGGCAGGGGGGGGGGGGGCAGGGGGGGTGCAGGGCGGGGGTGTCTTTTTTAAATCTGTGAATGATTTTCTTTTCCGTCTGAAGAAACGAAAAAAAAAGACTTTCAAGACTGAAAGAGAGGAGGCGCCGCTGAGAGCCTCACATCACCCCCGCCCAACAGCCCCCACCACATCATCCCCAACAGCCCCCACCACATCACCCCCAACAGCCCCCACCACATCATCCCCAAACAGCCCCCACCACATCATCCCCAACAGCCCCCACCACATCACCCCCAACAGCCCCCACCACATCACCCCCAACAGCCCCCACCACATCACCCCCAACAGCCCCCACCACATCACCCCCAACAGCCCCCACCACATCACCCCCAACAGCCCCCACCACATCACCCCCAACAGCCCCCACCACATCACCCCCAACAGCCCCCACCACATCACCCCCAACAGCCCCCACCACATCACCCCCAACAGCCCCCACCACATCACCCCCAACCACCCCCCACCACATCACCCCCAACAGCCCCACCACACCACCCCCAACAATCACCCCCCAGCCCACACATCCCCCAACAACCCCCCACCACATCACCCTCAACAGCCCCCACCACATCACCCCCAACAGCCCCCACCACATCATCCCCAACAGCCCCCCCCACCCCACCCCCAACAGCCCCCACCACATCACCCCAACAGCCCCCACCACATCCCCACAACAGCCCCCACCACACACCCCCCAGCCCCCACCACATCATCCCCAACAGCCCCCACCACATCACCCCCAACAGCCCCCACCACATCACCCCCAACAGGTGGACCGGTACTCCACGCTTGGACCCTCGTCCGGGACCGGTACTCCACGCCCGGACCCTCGTTTGGACCCTCGTTCAGGTCCCGTACTCCACACTTGGTCCGGTACTCCACGCCCGGCCCCTCGTCCGGGACCGGTACTCCACGCCCGGCCCCTCGTCCGGGACCGGTACTCCACGCCCGGCCCCTCGTCCGGGACCGGTACTCCACGCCCGGCCCCTCGTCCGGGACCGGTACTCCACGCCCGGCCCCTCGTCCGGGACCGGTACTCCACGCCCGGCCCCTCGTCCGGGTCCTGTAATCCACGCTCGGACCCTTTTTCAGGTCCGGTACTCCACACCCGCACCCTCGTCCGGGACCGGTACTCCACGCCCGGCCCCTCTTCCGGGACCGGTACTCCACGCCCGGCCCCTCGTCCGGGTCCTGTAATCCACGCTCGGACCCTTGTTCAGGTCCGGTACTCCACGCCCGGCCCCTCGTCCGGGACCGGTACTCCACGCCCGGCCCCTCGTCCGGGTCCGGTACTCCACGCCCGGCCCCTCGTCCGGGTCCGGTACTCCACGCCCGGCCCCTCGTCCGGGTCCGGTTCTCCACGCCCGGCCCCTCGTCCGGGACCGGTTCTCCACGCCCGGCCCCTGGTCCGGGTCCGATTCCCGTCTCTGTAACCGGATTCGCTTTGAGATCAGATTACATTCAGCCGAGTCGGCAGGAACCAGCCTCGCGTTTGTAATCAGCTGTGAGCCAATTAAAACGCTCTGTTCTCCGCCCGCGCGCAGGCAGGCTTCAAAGGGAATGGGGAACGCGGCAGAACCTCGGCGAGGCGGCAGCACGGCGGGGGGCCGGCCTCGCCCACGGTCCACGGTCCCGCTCGCTGCACACCCGCTCCACGGGACTCCACACCGCCAAGAACCAACCGGAAACACGACCGTCTCGTCTCCTGGTTCCACGTTTACGGTGCGTTAGTCCTCACCGCGGCACCGCACCGTGGTCCACGGTTCAAGTCCTGGACGAGGTGTCTTTCGGGGTCCAACAGCAACATAATAAACGCTGACTAAGTGTGTGTTTAAGTGTGTGGACGCTGTGGAAACCTGTCCACAGTGTGTCTCCGCTCTCTTTGAGTGCTGGGATAGGCTTTAGAGCCACTACCCCGACACAAACATGCTTATTGTAACAGCAGCCATGTTGGACAGACACTGGTTCGTGACACTGTTCTGTTAGAGACGTTGCCACAACCACAATAATCCCCCGTAAACAACAGTTGCTATGACTACCATAATCCCTCATAGGCAACGGCTGCCATAACTAATATAATCCCTCATATACATATAGGGTTTCCACAATTACCATTCATTCTTATCAACAAGGGTTGCCACGACTACTGTAATCCCTCATATGCAACAGTGGCAACAATTTTAATTATCTCTCATCCACAAGGGTTGCAACAAATTACAAATAATCCTCATCAACAAGGGTTGCCACAACTACTGTAAATCCTCATATACAACAGTTGAAGAAATTACAATGATTCCTTATCAACAAGGGTTGCCACAACTACTGTAATCCCTTATATACAACAGTTGCTAGAATTACAATTATTCCTCATCCACAAGGGTTTCCACGATTACAATTGTCCCTCATTAACAAGGGTTGCCACAACTACTGTAATCCCTTATATACAACAGTTGCTAGAATTAAAGTTATTCCTCATCCACAAGGGTTGCCACAACTACTGTAATCCCTCATCAATGAGGTTTGCCACAACTACTTCAAACTCTCACACACAACAGTTGCCACAACCACTGTATTTCCTCATAAACAACGGTTGCCACAACTACTGCGACCCCTCATAAACAACAGTTGGTTAAATCCAACATAAGCCCTAAACTACTAAAATCAATCATATGCAACGGTTGCCAGCACTACTACAATCGGTCTATAATCCAGCCTGTTGGATGCTCAGTCATTAATTAGTTGCTACGTGTTTGAGGAGGTAAACGAGGACAGCTCTGTTGTTTCGCGTATTTATATTTACGTTATTTGAGCGTTATTTTTTATTTTTTATCGTGAATCTGACGACAGCGTCGCGCTCGCTGCCTCAGTGACCTTCTCACGTTCCACACGGCCTGGAGCTCCGCCGCAGAGCAGTTCCTCATTTATGAATCAAGCGCTCATGAAAGCTCACACACACACACACACACACACACACACACACACACACACACACACACACACACACACACACACTGTGAAAACCATTTGTTTATAATCTATGATAGATCATCTGCACCATGATTATAAACTGATGAAGCTTTAAACTGAGGAGACCTTCGATGTTATACAGATCAGAGATGGAGCCTCGGACCCAACGACAGGGGAGGGGGTGGAGGGGGTGGAGGGGGTGGATGGGGTGGATGGGGTGGAGGGGGTGGAGGGGGTGGAGGGGGGATGGGGTGGAGGTGTCATTCTAATTGGGGGTTATAAGGATTAAGAAGATTAGCCATGAGGTTAATAGAGGGATGGGATAGGTCAGTGAGAGGAGCTGATTTGGACATGTAGAGGAGGTTTAGGTACGGTGTGAAGGAGGACATGCCTAGGCGGGTGGTTGAGGATATTTAGGATGGGGGAGGTGGGGAATGGCGAGTCCGCGGTAGCGCCCCCTAATGAGAACAGCCGAAAGAAGAAGAAGCAGAAGAAGCAGAAGAAGCAGATGTGGCCTGATGCTCAGAGGAAGCAGAACTGAGCGTCAGATCTTGCGAAACAGTCGGCCGTTGGCGTCGTTGGCGCGAATGTGCTCACACACATGCCAGCGGCAGGTTCTCGAAGAACATGAGGAACTTAATTCCGCCAGAATGGAGGAGGAAACGATTCTGTCAGAGATACGGTGCGTTTTTTATAACAGCAATCTCATCTCATCAGCATCCACTCTGTCCTCTACCAGGGTCGGGGGGGGGGGTCGGGGTTCCCCATGCCCATCCAGGAGAGGACGTTTCGGGCGCTGAGCAGAGACACCCATGACAGGGCGCCAATCCATCACTAGGCACACACACACACACATGCACACTATATAGGGGCAATTTAGAGCAGCAAGTTCACCTTGAAGTGAACTGGAGGAAACTGCAGAGCCCATTGAAAATCAATGTGGACAGGGGGAGAACATGCAAATTCCACCCAGATCTGGATTCCAACCTGGATCCCAGCGCTGAGAGGCAAACACAACACACGTACTATACAGGGGCAATTTAGAGCAGCCAATTTACCCTAAATCCATGTTTTTGGGACTGTGGGAGGAAACCAAAGAACCCGGAGGAAACCCACGTGGACACGAGGGAAGATGGATTCCCAGCGTCGGGAGGTGGACATGCTGACAATAAACAACTGTGCCGCTCCATACATGCTATATAGGGGCATTTTAGAGCAGCCAATTTACCTTAAATCCATGTTTTTTTAAGAGGAAATCTTCAGGTGGCTTAGTGTTTGGCATGTTCTCCTCTCAGCACTAGGGATTCCCAGTTCGAATCCCAATCTGGGTGGAGTTTCCATGTTCTCCCCGCATCCTCATGGGTTTCCTCCGGGTTCTCCGGTTTCCTCCAACAGTCCAAAAACATGGATCAAGGTCAATTGAATTCTACAAATTGCCCCATATAGTGTCTCTGTGTGAGTGAGTGTGTGCTTCCCCCCTGGTTCGAATCCCAATCTGGGTGGAGTTTCCATGTCCTCCCCGCGTCCACATGGGTTTCCTCCGGGTTCTCCGGTTTCCGCCAACAGTCCAAAAACATGGATCAAGGTCAACTGAATTCTCCAAATTGCCCCATATAGTGTCTCTTTGTGAGTGAGTGTGTGCTTCCCCCCTGGTTCGAATCCCAATCTGGGTGGAGTTTCCATGTTTTCCCCGCGTCCACATGGGTTTCCTCCGGGTTCTCCGGTTTCCTCCCACAGTCCAAAAACATGGATCAAGGTCAATTAAATTCTCCAAATTGCCCCATATAGTGTCTCTTTGTGAGTGAGAGACACTATACCCCCCCCCCCGACCCTAGAGGAGGATAAAGTGGAAGACACAACATCCAACTGTCCTGAAATGCTGAAACCTGTTTGTGATTGGTTCTCAGTCTGAACTCTGCGCGTGCTGTCGGCTCTGATTTGCTTTGATCTGTTTCTGATGTTAACCCACTAACCCACATCTGTCCACGCATCTGTCCACGCAAACTATCCGCGCACTTCAAACATGGCGATTCTTCAAGACGCGCGTCTTTAAATAACGCCGCGGCGCGTAAACACGGCGGACGCCGGCGGCGGGTTCGAACCTGCGGATGTGCGTCCTCAGCCCGCCCCGCGTCCCGCGTCCCGCTCCCCGGCGTCCCTGCGCGGCGGCACCGCGGTGTTGTTACGGCTCGGGAAACGGAGCCGCGGCTGTCAGACGCACTGCGCGCCGCCGGAATCCGCCGCGTCCGCCGCGTCCTCGCCTTTATTTCTCAGAGGGAATAAAATTAAAGGACCAATAAAAAATGAAAGACCTCAGCGGCTCACCGAAGGATCTGCGCCGGATCCGGATGATGGACGCCGGCCGGCCGGAGCGCTGGGTGACGCCGTCCCTGTGCGGAGGCGCTGCGGGGGAATGAGGCAGGATTCCCGGCTGCTGGTGCGCGGACTGACTCCTCCGTTGTCAGCGGAGCGGGCAGGATTACAGCGGGGTGTCGAGAAGCGCGCTGCGGGAAGAGCGCTGCCCTCTGCCGGACAGCGGGGCTCTGTACCACCGCCGGACATGCGGAGGAAATTCGAGGAGATGTATAAGTTTAAAAACATATGCCGGTATCGTGTTAAATTAATAATAATATTTAATAGAAAATGGACAATTTATCCATAGAAAACAAAATTAATGAATTGCCATTAATTAGTTAATTGTTCAGTTTAATTAATTCATGTGTGGTCATCGATGATGAACAATTGTGCAAAGTTTCAGCTTAGGATAACGGGAAGCGGGAGAAATAGCATTTGCAAACTTTTTACCAGACACACAGACAAACAGATAATAATAATAATAATAATAATAATAATAATAATAATAATAATAATAATAATAATAATAATAATGGCCGGCACGGTGGCTTAGTGGTTAGCACGTTCTCCTCTCAGCACTAGGGATTCCCAGTTCGAATGGAGTTTTCATGTTCTCCCCGTGTCCGTGTGGGTTTCCTCCGGGTTCTCCGGTTTCCTCCCACAGTCTAAAAACATGGATCAAGTCAATTGAATTCTCCAAATTGCCCCATATAGAGTGTGTCTGTGTGAGTGAGTGTGTGCCCTATATTGGCACCCTATCTGCCCAGCGCCCGAGACGTTCTCCTCTGGATGGGCATGGGGAACCCCACCGCGACCCTAATAGAGGATAAAGCGGGAGATAATGAATTAATGAATAATAATAATAATAATAATAATAATGATAATCCATCCATTATCTTCCGCTTTATCCTCTATTAGGGTCGCGGGGGGGGGGGGGGTTCCCCATGCCCATCCAGAGGAGAACGTTTCGGGCACTGGGCAGATACACCCAGGACAGGGGGGCAATCTATCGCTGGACACACACTCACTCACACAGACACACTCTATATGGGGCAATTTGGACAATTCAATTGACCTTGATCTATGTTTTTGGACTGTGGGAAGAAACCCGGAGAACCCGGAGGAAACCCACACAGACACGGGGAGAACACCCAGATTGGGATTTCAACTGGGAGTCTCCTGTCCAGGTTTCGGGCGCTGGGCGGATACACCCAGGACAGGGTGTCAATCCAACACTGGGCGCACACTCACACTATATAGGGGCAAATTAGAAGGGGAGAATTTAGAGCAGCCAATTCACCTTGAATCCATGTTTTTGGACTGTGTGAAAGAAAACGGCCTGGTTTTGGGGGTTTGGTATGTTCTTCCTTTTCTCACATAGGCTTTACTCTAGAATCTGGTTCATTCCAGTTCTCCCAAACGTTCCGTTCATCCTTTTATTTACGGTTCTACAGATTTGACGTGACGGATATTAAACTCGGAATTAAATCTTTTAATAGCTATACAGTGTAAATTCGTTCTTTCTCAAAACGTATCACGTTTCATCCCCACAAACACTTTCGTCTCAATCCTTTCGTCTCCAGCCCAAACACATATCATCGTATTTACAGCGTCATGGACCAACCTCATCTCCTGGCTGATTTATTACACCTTTAAAACGCTCTGGACTTTGAGCCGGCGAATGAATTTATGGAAAACAGCCTCCATAAATAGCTCCCTGTTTATTACTTTTACAATATCACACCCAACATGGACGTTTTGGAAATGTCTTCTATGTTAATTTCGTCTCTAGCATCATTTTATCATCATCAATGTGACTGATGACACCAAACAAAGAGTAATTAGCCGACAGTGTGTTAATTGTACATGTCTTGTTCTGCTGAGTCGTGTTTATAAGGCACATTATAAATGTCACGACGACGGCGGAACGTCCTCGAGCAAAGGTCTCGCGGTTATTACGCACCTGTCCAGGTGGGGAGGGGTTGGGTGTGTTCTCACGACTCCACTGGAATCAGTTTCGCCCTGACGTCTTCTTCCGAGGGCCTCTCCGAACCGATCGTTCCTCCTCGGTCGTCCAGCTGGAACCCCTGTCTGCACCCCCTGCGTCCTCGTTGGGGTCTGAGACCAGTCTACGGTCATGCCGTCCACCGAGAAGATCCTGTACTTCCTCTCCAGTGCGATCCTGCACATGATCGGCGCCGCCGTTCTGGGTTACGGGATCTCCGCCGAGTGGGCCTCCTCCACCATGGCCTGCTCGCCGTCCGACGCCGCCCTGTTCACCGGCTCGGCCACCGTCCGCATGGGCCTCTTCAACGGGTCCGAGGACAGGGCGTACTGTCCACGCTTCAGCGCCGTGGAACGCATCACAGGTAAAAGCCAAGAACCTCACAGCCTGAAGATATTATCATTCATTCATCCATTATCTTCTGCTTCATCCTATATTAGGGTTGGGGGGGGGGGGGGGGGGTTCCCCATGCGCATCCAGGGAAGAACGTTTCGGGCGCTGGGCAGATACACCCAGGACAGGGCGCCAATCTATCACTGGACACACTCACTTACTCACACACACTCTATATGGGGCAATTTGGAGAACTCAATTGACTTGATTCATGTTTTTGGACTGTGGGAGGAAACCGGAGAACCCAGAGGAAACCCACACGGACACGGGGAGGACATGGAAACTCCACCCAGATGGGATTTGAACATGGAATCCTCAGCACTGAGAGGAGAACATGCCAACCTCTAAGCCACCATGCCACCTCATTTATCCATCCATTGTCTTCTGTTTTATCCTGCACTAGGGTGGCAGTGGGGTTCCCCATGCCCATCCAGGGGAGAACATTTTGGGCGCTGGGCAGATACACCCAGGACAGAACGCCAATCCATCGCTGGACACACACTCACTCACACACACACACACTCTATATGGGGCAATTTGGAGAACTCAATTGACCTTGATCCATGTTTTTGGACTGTGGGAGGAAACCGGAGAACCCAGAGGAAGCCCACACGGACACGGGGAGAACATGGGGAGGTTCCCCATGCTCATCCGGGGAGAATGTTTTGGGCGCCAATCCATCACTGAGAACTCACTCACTCACACATACACACCATATAAGGACAAGGGCAATTTAGAGCAGCCAATTCACCTTAAATCCACGTTTTTGGACTGTGAGAGAAACATGGAAACACCACCTAGATCGGGATTCGAACCTGGAACCCCCAGTCCTGAGAGGCAGAACACTATGCAACCGTACCACCCAATTATTAAACCATAATTAATAAGTTCTTAATAATACTCTATCTTATTAGTGACTGCGCTCAGGTGAAGACTGCCCCCTGGCGCTTGTTGAGTGGAATGACCTTTCTAACTATGTTCTTAATCCTGACATATTCAGCTTTTTAAAGGAACAACTTAAAAACCGGGCGGCACGGTGGCTTAGTGTTTAGCACGTTCTTCTCTCAGCACTAGGGGTTCCCGGTTCGAATCCCCATCTGGGTGGAGTTTCCATGTTCTCCCCGTGTCCGCGTGGGTTTCCTCCGGGTTCTCCGATTTCCTCCCACAGTCCAAAAACATGGATCAAGTCAATTGAGTTCTCCAAATTGCCCCATATATAGTGTGTGTGTGAGTGAGTGTGTGCCCAGCGATAGATTGGCACCCTGTCCTGGGTGTATCTGCCCAGCGCCCGAGATGTTCTCTCCTGGATGGGCATGGGGAACCCCACCGCGACCCTAATAGAGGATAAAGCGGGAGATAATGAATGAATGAACTTAAAAACCCTTAAAAACTGCTTCTGTGATGCTTAATTAATATGAAATGGGTTAAATAATTAAAGAAATAAATTAAGGCATCAAAGCAGATCAGCTGATAATTATGATTGACGAGGTTCCTCTTTAACGACGCGTGGGGTTCCTTCGTTTATAAACGTCTGTTCAATGACAGAAAGTAAACGAAACGGAAATAAAAAAAAGAAATTAACGAATTAACTGATTAAATAGGGCGGCACGGTGGCTTAGCGGTTGGCATGTTCTCCTCTCAGAAATCCCGGGTGGAGTTTCCATGTTCTCCCCGTGTCCGTGTGGGTTTCCTCCGGGTTCTCCGGTTTCCTCCCACGGTCCAAAAAACATGGATCAAGGTCAATTGAATTCTCCAAATTGCCCCATATACTGTAGAGTGTGTCTGTGTGAGTGGGTGTGTGTCCAGCGATAGATGTCCTGGCGCCCTGTCCTGGGTATCTGCCCAGCGCCCGAAACGTTCTACGCTGGATGGGCATGGGGGAACCCCCCCCCCCCCAAATGAATTGCATTGTGGTTGCTTTTCCAATGGATTAAAGATGACCCAGTACTAGGCAACGTCCACAAGGTGGCAGCAGTTCAACGCTTGGTTTGTTGGTTGGTTTGTTTGGGCAAATTGCTCTGACCTCAACCGTATAATGACTTTAAACCGCATCCCATAATTTAGCGTTCCACGAACATGACAGAACTTACGTACATATTAAGGTGGTAAACATCTACAGCGGGAGGAGGACAGGAAGGACAGGGAGGAGGGTTATGGACGTGGTGACGCGACGGAGAATAATAATCTGCTGTGACGCCCCCTAGTGGGAAATTTTTAACAGGAAAAATCATCATTACATTCATTCATTCATTCATTCATTCATTCATTATCTCCCGCTTTATCCTCTATTAGGTTCGCGGTGGGGTTCCCCATGCCCATCCATGGGAGAACGTCCCGGGCGCTGGGCAGATACACCCAGGACAGGGCGCCAATCCATCGCTGGACACACACTCACTCACACAGACACACTCTCAATGGGGCAATTTAGAGAATTCAATTGACTTGATCCATGTTTTTGGATTGTGGGAGGAAAGCGGAGAACCCGGAGGAAACCCACGCGGACACGGGGAGAACATGGAAACTCCACCCAGATGGGGATTCGAACCGGGAACCCCTAACGCTGAGAGGAGAACGTGCTAAACCACTAAGCCACGGTGCCGCCATCATAATTACACACCTTCCAAAATGTTGTAATGATTTTTTAAAATAGAATTAATTGTGTTATTGTATATGTTCTGTTAGTGTTTACCAAGTTGAAAGATGTAGGGGGCGCTGCGGTGGCTCTTCATGCTCTTGTCATCACTTTACTGGTTCTGGCCCTGGCGGCATCGGCGGGAAGTATCTTCATTACACTCTTTAACTCGGTCAGTAACCCGTATGAGACCTACATGGGCCCCATCGGACTCTACAGCTGCAGTGGACTGAGCGGTAAGAAAAGATCACCTTTAAAATCATCTCATCTCATTATCTTCAGTTGAATCCTCTGCCAGGGTCGCGGGGTGGGGGACGTTCCGGGGAGAACGTTTCGGGCACTGGGCAGATACACCCAGGACAGGACGCCAATCCATCATTAAGCACAAACTCACTCACTTACAGACTATATAGGGGCATATATACTGTATATATATAGATCAGCCAATTCACCTTGAATCCATGTTTTTGGACAATGGGAGGAAACCGGAGAACCCAGAGAAAACCCACACAGACTTTTGGAGAACATTGAAACTCATAATTGGGGGGTAGGTTCCTCATGCCTATCCAGGGGAGAACGTTTCGCGTGCTGGGCAGATACACCCAGGACAGGATGCCAATCCATCGTTGGACACACACTGACTCATACAGACACACATACTATATAGGGGCAATTTAGAGCAGCTACTTCACCTTGAATCCCAAAGAAACCCTATGAAAACCATGGACATCAGGAGAACATGGAAACGCCACCTAGATCGGGAGTTGTTCGTTATCTTTCTATTATTACTATAATAGGGTTGTTTGGGGGGTGGGGTTCCCCATGCCCATCCAGGGGAGAACGTTTCGGGCGCTGGGCAGATACACCCAGGGCAGGACAGAGGGGCAATCTATAGCTGGGCACACACTCACTCACTCACACACACACTCTATATGGGGCAATTTGGAGAACTCAATTGACTTGATCCATGTTTTTGGACTGTGGGAGGAAACCGGAGAACCCGGAGGAAACCCACGTGGACACGGCGAGGACATGGAACCCCAGTGCTGATCAAACATGCCACCCTGTTTAAAATAACAACAGAATGAAATTGGATCAGGGCGGCACGGTGGCTTAGTGGTTTGGCATGTTCTCCTCTCAGCGCTAGGGATTCCCGGTTCGAATCCCAGTCTGGGTGGAGTTTCCATGTTCTCCCCGAGTCCTTGTGGGTTTCCTCCGGGTTCTCCGGTTTCCTCCCGCAGTCCAAAAACATGGATTCAAGGTCTGTTGAATTCTCCAAATTGCCCCATATAGAGTTTGTCTGTGTGAGTGAGAGTGTCCTGGGTGTATCTGCCCAGCGCCCGGGGTGTTCTCCCCTGGATGGGCATGGGGAACCCCCCCCCCAACGACCCTATTATAGTAATAATAGAAAGATAACAAACAACTCCCGATCTAGGTTGCGCTTCCATGCTCTCCTGATGTCCATGGTTTTCTTTGGGATTCAAGGTGAAGTAGCTGCTCTAAATTGCCCCTATATAGTATGTGTGTCTGTATGAGTCAGTGTGTGCCCAGTGATAGATTGGCGCCCTGTCCTGGGTGTATCTGCCCAGCGCCCGAAACGTTCTCCCCTGGATGGGCATGGGGAACCGACCCCCCAACGACCCTATTATAGTAATAATAGAAAGATAACAAACAACTCCCGATCTAGGTGGCGCTTCCATGTTCTCCTGATGTCCATGGTTTTCTTTGGGATTCAAGGTGAAGTAGCTGCTCTAAATTGCCCCTATATAGTATGTGTGTCTGTATGAGTCAGTGTGTGTCCAACGATGGATTGGCCCCCTGTCCTGGGTGTATCTGCCCAGCGTCCGAGACGTTCTCCTCTGGATGGGCATGAGTTTCCTGAGCGTGCTCTTTCTCGCAGCGTGCCTGGCCTTTGCGGCGTTGACGTTCTACCTGATCAACCTTCTGTCCGTGCGGATGGCGCAGGGCATCGTGCGTCTGAACGACGGCGTCAGCCTGCGAGACGAGAACGTGACCTTCCTGGTGGGCTTCTACATGGTCCTGGTCTACATCATCGCCAACCTGCTCGCCATTCTGATGGTGTACCTGTACGCGCACGCCGCCTACAGGCAGCGGCAGGAACAGCAGAAACCCACCGAGGACGCGCCCAAAGAGATCCTGATGTACTGAAGGACTCGGACACGGGGGAGGGACTCGGGTGCGATGACTATATCACACTTAACGTTGAATGCTTTGA
>JAFMOC010000258.1:975000-977500 GCA_019802505.1 Corydoras sp. C115
AGCGCGGATTCTGAGCTTAAAGACTTCTGAGGACAACGAGGACCAATAATCCCAGATTAGAACGTAAATTGAGGAATCATACATACATCCATTATCTTCTGCTTTATCCTCCATTAGGATCGCAAGAGGTTCCCCATCCAGGGGAGAATGTTTCGGGCGCTGGGCAGATAGACCCAGGACAGGGCGCCAATCCATCACTGGACACACACTCACTCACACAGACACACTCTATATGGGGCAATTTGGAGAATTCAATTGACTTGATCCATGTTTTTTGGACTGTGGGAGGAAACCGGAGAACCCGGAGGAAACTCACGCGGACACAGGGAGAACATGGAAACTCCACCCAGATGGGGATTCGAACCTGGAATCCCTAGTGCTGAGAAGAGAACATGCTAAACCACTAAGCCACCGTGCCACCCACACATTTTATATGTTTATGTATTTTATATATGTAAAATTGTTATATATATATATTCATTTTTTCATTCATTCATTATCTCCCGCTTTATCCTCTATTAGGGTTGTGGGGGGGGGGGGTTCCCCATGCCCATCCAGGGGAGAACATTTCGGGCGCTGGGCAGATACACTCAGGACAGGACACCAATCCATATATATATATATAGTTGAATATTCTATATTATTGTACAGATCTATTCTGTATTTTTATCTCATTTTCTTCCTTAAAATTTAAATTAAAGTTCTAACTTTAAAAGAACGGGGTAAACGGGTTCCGTGACCCATGATTTCGTTTGTCTCATGCACCACATGTGATATAAATGACAATAAACATAGATTCTGATCAATCCGAAATAAATCCACTTTGTGTCGTCGCGACGCCTTACATTTAAACCTCGAAAAATGTACTTTAAAAAGTAAAATATGGTTGTTATTATTATTATGATTATTATTATTAATAACACGTCACTCGATGCGGTCGTAAGTTCCACCCCGGGGTTGATACACCCATCAAATACAAACAGCCCTGGCAAGACCACCCAAACATCCACCGACCCCGCCCTGAGGACTTTACCTAATCACCGCCTGTCATTCTCACAGCCTTTCATATTCTCCCTGTGTGGCTCTAGAACGGCTCTAGAGCGGCTCTACTGTACGGGCTGCGGAACTCCGCCGCGACCTTTAACACCGCGGGATGACGGGAAACGCAGACACGATGCGGAGATTACAAAACAATTTAGAAAAGGAAACAATTATAATAATAACATTATCGATGGAGCACTGCTTTCAGCTCTATACTGTATACCCTCCCAGCTGTGACATCATCACACATTAGGCCGAGATGATAATAATAATAATAAACATTCATTCATTCATTATCTTCAGCTTTATCCTCTATTAGGGTCGCGGTGGGGTTCCCCATGCCCATCCAGGGGAGAACGTCTCGGGCGCTGGGCAGATACACCCAGAACAGGACGCCAATCCATCGCTGGGCACACACTCACTCACACAGACACACTGTATATGGGGCAATTTTGAGAACTCAATTGACCTTGATCCATGTTTTTGGACTGTGGGAGGAAACCGGAGAACCCGGAGGAAACCCACGCAGACACGGGGAGGACATGGAAACTCCACCCAGATGGGGATTCGAACCGGGAATCCCTAGCGCCGAGAGGAGAACATGCCAACCACTAAGACACCGTGCCGCCAATAATAAACATATTAAATTTATTTATACGTTTATTTTGTTAAACGCTGTAATTGACGGAATCCTCAAATACAGAATTAAATTATTTAAACTGCCAAATGTATAAAACCTCAATACCTTATTTTTATTTAAGGCGTTCCTCAAGGTTTTGCATTGGGCCCACCTCCTCATTATCACGTGCAATGGCCACATAATGGCCGTGTCTAATACGTTGTCCCCACATGATCTGTATCTGATATTTTGGCCACACCCCTGTTCTGCACTGTAGTAGTTCTTGTATATGTTTTAGGGTTCTGTGTTTACATTGCAGGGCCGCACGGTGGCTTAGTGGTTTGGCATGTTCGCCTCTCAGCGCTAGGGATTCCCGGTTCGAATCCCCATCTGGGTGGAGTTTCCATGTTCTCCCCGTGTCCGCGTGGGTTTCCTCCGGGTTCTCCGCTTTCCTCCCACAGTCCAAAAACATGGATCAAGGGCCATTGAGTTCTCCAAATTGCCCCATATATAGTGTGTTTGTGTGAGTGAGTGTGTGTCCAGTGATAGATTGCCCCCCTGTCCTGGGTGTATCTGCCCAGCGCCCGAGACGTTCCCCCTGGATGGGCATGGGGAACCCCCCCCCCCAATAGAGGATAAAGCGGGAGATAATGTATGAATGAATGAATGAATGTTTACATTGCGCAGAACGTGCGCCGGGTTGCCATGGAGACCGTTTCCAGGTTCAGAGCATCCTCTGATTGGCCCCATCGTCTGATCTCTTAAAAAAAAATGCACAAGGAACCAGAAGAGTTCTAGGTTCTAGAACCCGCTTCTCTGGTTCTAGACCCCGCTTCTCTG
>JAFMOC010000258.1:982500-1005000 GCA_019802505.1 Corydoras sp. C115
CACCGGAGAAGCCAGAGAAGACACACGGACACGGGAAGAACATGTAATCTCCAGGGTAGGGCGACAATCCATTGCTGGGCACATTCTTATGCACACATACACACAGACTATAGGGGCAATTTATATAAGGGCAATTTAGAGTGGCCAATTCACCTTAAATGCATGTTTTTAGACTGTGAGAGGACAACGGAGAGCCCAGGGAGATTCCACACGGACACGGGGAGAACATGTAATCTCCAGGGCAGGGCGACAATCCATTGCTGGGCACATTCTTATGCACACACACACACACAGACTATAGGGAGCAATTTAGATAGGGGCAATTTAGAGTGGCCAATTCACCTTAAATCCATGTTTTTGGACTGTGGGGGGACATCAAAGAACCCAGGGAGAACCCACCCTGACACGGGGAGAACATGTAATCTCCAGGGCAGGGCGACAATCCATTGCAGGGCACATTCTTATGCACACACACACACAGACTATAGGGAGCAATTTAGATAGGGGCAATTTAGAGTGGCCAATTCACCTTAAATCCATGTTTTTAGACTGTGAGAGGACAACGGAGAGCCCAGGGAGAACCCACCCTGACACTGGGAGAACATGTAATCTCCTGGGCAGGGCGACAATCCATTGCTGGGCACATTCTTATGCGCACACACACTGGAGTGGCCAATTCACCTTTAATCCATGTTTTTGGACTGTGGGAGGACACCGGAGAACCCACACGGACACGGAGAGAACATGTAATCTCCAGGGCAGGGCGACAATCCATTGCTGGGCACATTCTTATGCACACACACACAGACTATAGGGGCAATTTATATAAGGGCAATTTAGAGTGGCCAATTCATGCATTCACTTAAATGCATGTTTTTAGACTGTGGGAGGACACCGGAGAAGCCAGAGAAGACACACACGGACACAGCGAGAACATGAAATGTCCCCAACCAGCACGGGATTGGAACCTGAATCACCAGCGCTGAAAGGAGAACATGCCAATCATGACGCATAATTTGTACAACTGTCCCAACAAAAACTGGAAGTTAAATTCTTTGTCCTGAAGCTCCTGCTGTTTTGTAAAAGTCCCGCGTACGTCTTCGTTGCCGAGACAAACAGCGTTTAAGTGTTTAAGTGAGTCGTTCTGTTGCAGATAACCCTGATAATTACAGCGTTCAGCGTTCCACTAATCTGCTCTTTAAACGGCGATGGAATTGTTCTAAACACTCTCTCTCTCTTTCCCACACGTCTCTGACCTCACTGTCTCACTGCCTCAGAGGACAGTCAGAGGACATTGTCCAGATCAGTTCGGATCAATACATCAATCCATCCATCCATCATTTCCCGCTTTATCCTCTATTAGGGTCGCGGGGGGGGTTCCCCATGTCCATCCAGGGGAGAACGTTTCGGGTGCTGGGCAGATACACCCAGGACAGGACGCCAATCTATCACTGGGCACACACTCACTCACACAGGCACACTCTATATGGGGCAACTTGGAGAATTCCATTGACCTTGATCCATGTGTTTGGACCGTGGGAATCTATTAGTATTTGGTTATTAGGGGTATCGATCTGTTAGTAGTTTGGTGGTTGGGGTATCAATCTTTTATTAGTTGGTGGTAAGGGGTATCAAACTGTTAGTAGTTTGGTGGTAAGGGGTATTACTCTGTAATTAATTTGGTGGTAAGGGGTATCAATCTGTTAGTAGTTTAGTAGTTGGGGTATCAATATGTTTTTAGTTGGTGGTTGGGGTTATCACTCTATTAATAGTTGGTGGTAAGGGGTATTAATCTGTTGGTAGCATACTGGTTAGAGGTATTACTCTATTAGTATTTGATGGTAAGGGGTATCAATCTTTTGGAAGTTTGGTGGTTAGGGGTATTAATATGTTAGTATTTGGTGGTAAGGGGTATCAATCTTTTGGAAGTTTGGTGGTTACAGGTATTAATATGTTAGTATTTGGTGGTAAGGGGTATCAGTCTGTTAGTAGTTTAGTAGTTGGGGTATCAATCTGTTAGTATTTATTTGTTAGGGGTATCACTCTATTAATAGTTGGTGGTAAGGGGTATCAATCTTTTGGAAGTTTGGTGGTTAGGGGTATTAATCTGTTAGTAGTTGTTGGTTAGGGGTATCAATCTGATTTTGGTTGCTGGTTAGGGGTTTCAGTCTGCAGGTTGGGGTATCAATCTGTTATCAGTTGGTGATTAGGGGTATAAATCTGTTATCAGTTGGTGATTAGGGGTATCAATCTGTTTTTAGTTGGTGGTTGAGGGTATCAAGCTGATAGTAGTTTGGTGATTAGGGGTATCACTCTATTAGTAGTTGGTGGTCAGGGGTATTAATCTGTTAGTGGTTGGTGGTTGGGAGTATCATTGTGTTAGTGGTTGGTGGTTGGGGGTATTTATCTGTTATTGGTTTGTGGTGAGGGGTATCGATCTGCAGGTCGGGGGTATCAAATCTCTAATCCACTGAAGTTACCAATGTTGGCCCTTAAGCAAAGCCCTTGAAGCCTCCAAACCCCGGGGCCTGCTGAAAGGGTGGAGGGCTTTTTATATGCCAGCCATATTCAAAAATCAGGTAAGTGACATGGGGGGGGGGGCAAGACCCCAAACCCTCCCTGCTTCAGGGTATGATGACCGACCCCGTGCTCGGACCCCAACCCTCAGGCTGTATGTATACTTGCTTTTGGATTGTCTGTGGAATCCCCTCTGCGCTGTAGAGCCGAGCTACCTTCTCTAAAACAAACCCGAGACCGGGCTAACTCGAGCCCCGCTGTCAGAACCGTGAGGGATTACGAGATCCTGGTGCTGAAAGGCCGCTCAATAACATTCCAAATTGCTGTATTAAACTGCAGTCCCTCTCTCCGACCGCGGAGACATCTGCCCCACTTCTCTTCTGGTCGCCGGTAACCGAAGCTAGGTGCGAACTCTATTAATAGTTGGTGGTAAGGGGTATTAATCTGTTGGTAGCTTACTGGTTAGGGGTGTTACTCTATTAGTATTTGGTGGTAAGGGGTATCAATCTGGTAGTAGTTTAGTAGTTGGGGTATCAATCTGTTATCAGTTGGTGATTTGGGGTATCAATCTGTTTTTAGTTGGTGGTTGAGGGTATCAAGCTGATAGTAGTTTGGTGGTTAGGGGTATCACTCTATTAGTAGTTGGAGGTCAGGGGTATTAATCTGTTAGTGGTTGGTGTTTGGGAGTATCATTGTGTTATTGGTTGGTGGTGAGGGGTATCAATCTGCAGGTCGGGGGTATAAAATCTCAAATCCACTGAAGTTACCAATGTTGGCTCTTAAGCAAAACCCTTGAAGTCTCCAAACTTCGGGGCCTGCTGAAAGGGTGGAGGGCTTTTTATATACCATGCCATATTTAAAAATCAGGTAAGTGGGGGGGGGGGGGGGGCAAGACCCTAAACCCTCCCTTCAGGGTATCCTGACCCAACCCTCAGGCTGTGATACTTGTCGGTTGCTTTTGGATTGTCTGTGGAATCCCCTCTGCGCTGTAGAGCCGAGCTACCTTCTCTAAAACAAACCCGAGAGCCGGGCTAACTCGAGCCCCGCTGTCAGAACCGTGAGGGATTACGAGACCCTGGTGCTGAAAGGCCGCTCAATAACGTTCCCAATTGCTGTATTAAATTGCAGTCCCTCGCTGCGACCGCGGAGACATCTGCCCCACTTCTCTTCTGGCCGCCGGTAACCGAAGCTAGGTGCGAAGATGAAAGCGTGGCGGGTAACCGAAGCGAGGTTGAAACCGAGCCCAGGGAGAGCCAGCGCGCCAAGGCCTTTCTGATCTCCAAACAGCTGAAGGGACCCCGCCCGCCCCGGAACGGCCGGCAGCTGCGATCGTTTGCGCCGCCGCAGCAGGTAGCCGGCCACGGCGGGATGAAATCATGACGGCCGTCTCTAATCCATTTCGCCGGTTTCAACACCACTCAATCTCCCGCCCGCCCTCGCTACGGAGGCCCGGGTGACGGAGCGCCGAGACGCTCCCCGGTGCCGAATCGAACCCCGAGAACCCGGATTATCACGCCATAAAACACAGCGGCGCCGCGGGGCGTCTCCATCCGACGCCGTCAGCCTGCGAAGGCCGCGAGTGCTGTTTCAGATCACATGGGTGTGAAGCGTGGATGAGGGACGACTCGGGTTCTGCCGTTCAGGTGCTGGGAATGCCCACGCCGGAACTTTAGACCCAAAGGAATCGTAAAACACGGTCACGCTCGTCAGCGTCTCCTTTTACCGAAAGGCCCTTACACGGCGTCCATCCCAAACCTGGACTCGGACGGCATGTGCTGCAGGAACGTTCTGTTTGCTGCTTTGGACTCCTTCCAATCGTTCTGATAGACCATAAATCTGCCCCCAGCCGGTTGGGTGGTTACTAAGCAACGGAACACAAGAGGGAGCACCGATCACAACCGTGACGTTATTCGTGATAATACACTCCTTCACCTTAGCGCTTAACACGTTCGCCTCTCAGCGCTGGGGATCCAGGTTCCAATCTCAAACTGGGTGGAGGTTGTTCTCCCCGTGTCCGTGTGGGTATACTCCGGGTTCTCTGGTTTCCTCCCACAGTCCAAAAACATGGATCAAGGTCAATTGAATTCTCCAAATTGCCCCATATAGAGTGTGTCTGTGTGAGTGAGTGTGTGCCCAGCGATGGATTGGCGCCCTGTCCTGGGTCTATCTGCCCAGCGCCCGAAACGTTCTCCCCTGGATGGGCATGGGGAACACCCCAGCCCCCCCCGACCCTAATAGAGGATAAAGCGGGAGATAATGAATGAATGAATGAATGAACGAATGCCACGCCCTCTCGTACCTTATCCCTTTATTATCACTTATCTCAACCGGACAGATAGTCGTAGAGTCCGTTTTAAGCTGCCGTCGATGTAGAGCTTCTGCGGGATCCTGTTACCGGGACGGTGAAAAGAGGTGGAGATGCGGAGGCAAGAGGATTTAAGACGGTATGGATCGTTTTATAGTAAAATAGAACGCAATACAAACCTGGTGTTCCTGTTTTCCACCTTTAACAGCCGTATAGAAACCACGGCGCGGTCCTTTTCTCCACATCAGAGGCTTCGGCGTCTAATAGCACGTCCCGGCAGTCCGTCATCGTCCCTTCCTTCAGCGCCGCGGCCACACGTGCACTAAAAGCATCGGCCCCTGTTGACTTAGTATCCGAGCCGCCACCTCTTCCTGCCGCACACAGCAAAGGCTCACAATTATGTTCCGACAGCACTACAAATTAGCACCCTATCCCGGCCGTTTGTCACCAAGGAGCCCACGGGTGGGAAACTGAGACATGCCGTGTTCTAAAAGCGCCCAATTAACGGAGGGAGTGAGGTCACAACTTTGGCATCCTTTCATTATGATGGAACATCCGTCCATCCATTATCTTCCGCTTTATCCTCTACTAGGGTCTACTGGGGGGGGGGGGGGGGGGGGGGGGGGGGGGTTCCCCATGCACATCCAGAGGAGAACGTTTTGGGTGCAATCTATCGCTGGGCACTCACTCACTCACACAGACACACTCTATATGGGACAACTTGGAGAACCCCATTGACCTTGATCCATGTTTTTTGGACTGTGGGAGGAAACCAGAGAACCCGGAGGAAACCCACGCGGACACGGGGAGGACGTGGAAACCCCACCCAGATTGGGATTCGAACCGGGAATCCCTAGCGCTGAGAGGAGAACATGCCAAACCACTAAGCCACCTGCCGCCCTATGATGGAACATTATTATAATGATTAATTAATCATTTGCCGATTGAAGAACTAGGGTGGATGTACAGCACCGCCCCCTTCTGGCCCCATCATCTATTTCCTCCACTTCCTCCACGTGGGTTTCCTCCGGGTTCTCCGGTTTCCTCCCACAGTCCAAAAACATGGACCAAGGTCAATTGAGTTCTCCAAATTGCCCCATATAGAGTGTTTCTGTGTGAGTGAGTAAATGTGTATGCCCAGTGATAGATTGCCCCCCTGTCCTGGGTGTATCTGCCCAGCGCCCGGAACGTACCAGCGCCCCCCCCCCCCCCCCCACGACCCTAGTAGAGGATAAAGCGGAAGATAATGGATGGATGGATGATTCCTTAGTTGTTGGCTTAGTGTTTGGCATGTTCTCCTCTCAGCGCTAGGGATTCCCGGTTCGAATCCCAATCTGGGTGGAGTTTCCATGTTCTCCCCGTGTCCGCGTGGGTCTCCTCCGGGTTCTCCGGTTTCCTCCCACAGTCCAAAAAACATGGACCAAGGTCAATAGAATTCTCCCAATTGCCCCATATAGAGTGTGTCTGTGTGAGTGAGTGTATGCCCAGTGATAGATTGCCCCCTGTCCTGGGTTGTATCTGCCCAGCGCCCGAAACGTTCTCCCCTGGATGGGCATGAGGAACCCCCCCCCCCCCCCCCCCCCCCCCCCCCCCCAACGACGGCCTCCGATCTGTTACAGTCCCGTATAGATAGACTTCGTAGTTCTACAATTCCAGACTGTAGTCCATCTGCCTTCTTTGTTCTTGTTCGCCCCCTGTTGGTTCTCAGGAGCATCAGAACAGGGATCATTTGGGTAGTGGATTGTTTGTAGTCGGTTCTGCCGTGACACTGCCGGGATAGGAATAATGCGCCCACCAAGTAAATAATCCCCGCTCTGTGGTGGTACCATCGAGGTTCTGACCCTTAGGGGACACAGTATGGACTGTGTTCCACAAACAGATGGACTACAGAATGGAATTGCAGGACTACAAAGTCCATCTGTACGGAACGTGGAGCTGAGAACACGGACAGCAAAGCGTGGCGCTGATGACGGACGAAACCTGAGTGAAAAAAACAGGAAGCGGAACCATGAGGGACGAGCGGGGGGGTGGGGGGTGTGGGGTGGGGTATCACTTTGCCTGCTGTATTGTCCTTGCACTTAAGCTCCAGTCATCAGGAGGGTGTGACGGCCCACCCCAGGGGCAACACCGCAACTCCTCACAATGCTTGTCGTCCCTCTCCGGCTCCTTCTGCTCAGATATTTGCCCCCAGGCACGGACACTTCCTGCCGGCTGTGGACGTCTAAACTCATGCTGCGGGTAGAACCCCAGGATGGATTTGGGGGGGGCAGAAGGGGGGGGGCAGTCTGTAGTATAATCAACCCAACTGCTCCAATTCAACCCAACGGGTTCTTTTTTGGGGCGGCACGGTGGCTTAGTGGTTGGCATGTTCTCCTCTCAGCGCCGGGGATTCCCGGTTCCAATCCCAATCTGGGTGGAGTTTCCATGTTCTCCCCGTGTCCGCGTGGGTCTCCTCCGGGTTCTCCGGTTTCCTCCCACAGTCCAAAAAACATGGACCAAAATCAATAGAATTCTCCCAATTGCCCCATATAGAGTGTGTCTGTGTGAGTGAGTGTATGCCCAGTGATAGATTGCCCCCTGTCCTGGGTTGTATCTGCCCAGCGCCCGAAACGTTCTCCCCTGGATGGGCATGAGGAACCCCCCCCCCCCCAACGACGGCCTCCGATCTGTACAGTCCCGTATAGATAGACTTCGTAGTTCTACAATTCCAGACTGTAGTCCATCTGCCTTCTTTGTTCTTGTTCGCCCCCTGTTGGTTCTCAGGAGCATCAGAACAGGGATCATTTGGGTAGTGGATTGTTTGTATTCGGTTCTGCCGTGACACTGCCGGGATAGGAATAATGCGCCCACCAAGTAAATAATCCCCGCTCTGTGGTGGTACCATCGAGGTTCTGACCCTTAGGGGACACAGTATGGACTGTGTTCCACAAACAGATGGACTACAGAATGGAATTGCAGGACTACAAAGTCCATCTGTACGGAACGTGGAGCTGAGAACACGGACAGCAAAGCGTGGCGCTGATGCCGGACGAAACCTGAGTGAAAAAAAACAGGAAGAGGAACCATGAGGGACGAGCGGGGGGGTGGGGGGTGTGGGGTGGGGTATCACTTTGCCTGCTGTATTGTCCTTGCACTTAAGCTCCAGTCATCAGGAGGGTGTGACGGCCCACCCCAGGGGCAACACCGCAACTCCTCACAATGCTTGTCGTCCCTCTCCGGCTCCTTCTGCTCAGATATTTGCCCCCAGGCACGGACACTTCCTGCCGGCTGTGGACGTCTAAACTCATGCTGCGGGTAGAACCCCAGGATGGATTTGGGGGGGCAAAGGGGGGGGGCAGTCTGTAGTATAATCAACCCAAATGCTTCAATTCAACCCAACGGGTTCTTTTTTGGGGCGGCACGGTGGCTTAGTGGTTGGCATGTTCTCCTCTCAGCGCCGGGGATTCCCGGTTCCAATCCCAATCTGGGTGGAGTTTCCATGTTCTCCCCGTGTCCACGTGGGTCTACTCCGGGTTCTCCGGTTTCCTCCCACAGTCCAAAAAAACCATGGATCAAGGTCAATTGAATTCGCCAAATTGCCCCATATAGAGTGTGTCTGTGTAAGTGAGTGAGTGAGTGAGTGAGTGAGTGTGTGCCCAGTGATAGATTGCCCCCCTGTCCTGGGTGAATCTGCCCAGCGCCCGGAACGTACCAGCTCCCCCCCCCCCACGACCCTAGGATAAAGCGGAAGATGATGGATGGATGATTCCTTAGTTTGGGCGGCACGGTGGCTTAGTGGTTTAGCATGTTCTCCTCTCAGCACTAGGAATTCAGGTTCGAATCCCAATCTGGGTGAAGTCTCCATGTTCTCCCCGTGTCCGCGTGGGTCTCCTCCGGGTTCTCCGGTTTCCTCCCACAGTCCAAAAACATGGATCAAGGTCAATTGAGTTCTCCAAATTGCCCCATATAGAGTGTGTCTGTGTGAGTGAGTGTGTGTCCAGCGATAGATTGGCGCCCTGTCCTGGGTGTATCTGCCCAGCGCCCGAAACGTTCTCCCCTGGATGGGCATGGGGAACCCCCCGACACAAACAACGGCCTCCGATCTGCTCTTTGTTCATCAAAGCGAGGTGTTCGGGAGACATGAGTCGGTGGAGGGAATGCCAACTGTGCCGGGTTCGAGCCCTGACATCCCCTCACATCTTCACACGGCGCTGACAGGTGTGATCTACGAGCGCCGTAACTCGAGCCGGGACTCAGACGGGGAAATAAAACAGGCTGAGTGACAACACAAGCCCCTCGCGGCCCCTCTGAGCGCTATAGGGGCCACGGACAGGCCCCCGCAAACAAAAGAGATTAATCACTTAACATCCACCGCTCCTCATTATTCAACTCACACGTCCAAAAAAATTTTTTTTATTTATTTATTTTTTTTACCTATTTTGCTCTTTTTAGATCACAGTGGGTTCAACCTCAGGTAAGAGCCGGTGAAACAGGAGTTCGGATCGGGTTGTGTCCTATCCCGGCTGTGTTCGGCACTCCACACGGGCTTTAAGGACTGGTTGTGATGTCATAAAGGTGCTATCCACAGACATTTGGAACATTCGGCAAACCCCGAAATCCTGATGTCGGTCGCTGCAGGGTAGAAGCAACAGTTGCCACAACTACTATAATCCTTACAATTATAATTTTATAATTATAATTATAAATAGGGCGGCACGGTGGCTTAGTGGTTAGCACGTTCTCCTCTCAGCACTAGGGATTCCCGGTTCGAATCCCCATCTGGGTGGAGTTTCCATGTTCTCCCCGTGTCTGCGTGGGTTTCCTCCGGGTTCTCCGGTTTCCTCCCACAGTCCAAAAACATGGATCAAGTCAATTCTCAAAATTGCCCCATATAGAGTGTGTGTGAGTGAGTGTGTGTCCAGCGATGGATTGGCGCCCTGTCCTGGGTGTATCTGCCCAGCGCCCGAGACGTTCTCCCCAGGATGGGCATGGGGAACCCCACCGCGACCCTAATAGAGGATAAAGCAGAAGATAATGAATGTATATATATATAAATATATACATTTAATATTATACTTTTTAAAAAACACCTCTATATCATGTTAAATGACTTTATCCTAAATTAATTCTGCTTGTGGGGTGTAACATTTTGCCCAGTGATGGATTGGCGCCCTGTCCTGGGGCATATCTGTCCAGCGCCCGAGACGTTCTCCCCTGGATGGGCATGGGGAACCCCCCCGCGACCCTAATAGAGGATAAAGCGGGAGATAATGAATGAATGAGTGTAACATTTGGTACAAAATGGGCCATGTATCCTAATTGGTTAATTCATTGGGGCGGCACGGTGGCTTAGTGGTTTAGCATGTTCTCCTCTCAGCGCTGGGGATTCCCGGTTCGAATCCCACTCTGGGTGGAGTTTGCATGTTCTCCCCTTGTCCACGTGGGTCTCCTCCAGGTTTTCCGGTTTCCTCCCACAGTCCAAAAAACATGGATCAAGGTCTTTTTAGTTCTCCAAATTGCCCCATATAGAGTGTGTCTGTGTGAGTGAGTGCGTCCAGTGATAGATTGGCGCCCTGTCCTGGGTGTATCTGCCCAGTGCCCGAAACGTTCTCCCCTGGATGGGCATGGGGAACCCTAGTAGAGGATAAAGCAGAAGATAATGGACAGATGGATAGTTAATTCATTGGTAATTGAACAATTGTTGAACAATTGTGCAAAGTCTCAGATTAATCGGATAACGGGAAGTGGGTGCAATAGCATTTGCAATAATAAAAAAGACAAGGAAGGAAAAAGGAGGAAAGGAATGAGGTAAAGTAAGAAAATGAGGATGAAGAGGAAGACGAGAACATAAAGGAGCCTGACAGGTAGAACATAACAGGCAGAAAAACATGTTCAATACGTTTTTTTTAAGCTTTTTAGTCCAGTGAATAGTTCTGAGTAACCAGCAGGGGTCCTTCTTGAGTTCCCTGTCATGCTTGCAGAACCCGGTTCCTCTGGCAGCCTGGTGTTTGAGTGAAGAGCTTTATAAAAAGCAGAGAAATTCCAAAACACGATAAAACCAGAGATGTATGGGAAAGCATCAGCTCCCCGAGCGTGAAGCAGATTTATCTGATCATCAGTCTGCGGAACAGAGACATCAGACCTGTCTGCGCAGATGTTCTGCTCTCACCGGGAACCTCCATGTACCTGTACAGATGTTCTGCTCTCGTCAGGAACCTCCATGTGTCTGCACAGATGTTCTCCTCTCACCAGGAACCTTCATGAATCTGCACAGATGTTCTGCTCTCATCAGGAACCTCTGGACAAACAGTGGTAACACTTGTACCGTCGGGCAGCGTGGTGGTTCCAATCCCAATCTGGGTGGAGTTTCCATGTCCTCCCCGTGTCTGTGTGGGTTTCCTCCCACAGTTCAAAAGCATGGATTCTAGATGAATTAGATGTTCTAAATTGCCCCTATATAGAGTGTGTGTGTGAGTTTACAACACAGTACTGTTTAATATATATATATATTCATTCATTCATTATCTTCTGCTTTATCCTCTATTAGGGTCGCGGGGGGGTTCCCCATGCCCATCCAGGGGAGAACGTTTCTGGCGATGGGCAGATACACCCAGGACAGGGCGCCAATCTATCACTGGACACACACTCTCTCACCCAGACACACTCTATATGGGGCAATTTGGAGAACTCAATTGACTTGATCCATGTTTTTGGACTGTGGGAGGAAACCGGAGAACCCAGAGGAAACCCACGTAGACACGGGAAGAACATGGAAACTCCACCCAGATTGGGATTCGAACCGGGAATCCCTAGTGCTGAGAGGAGAACATGCCAACCACTAAGCCACCGTGCCGCCTATATATATATATATATATATAAATAAATATCCGTGTCTGCGTGGGTTTTCTCCGGGTTCTCCGGTTTCCTCCCACAGTCCAAAAACATGGATCAAGGTTAACTGAATTCAGCAATTTGCCCCATATATATAGTGTGTGTGTGTGTGAGTGAGTGAGTTCTGGGCGCCCTGTCCTGGGTGTATTTGCCCAGCGCCCGAAACGTTCTCCCCTGGATGGGCATGGGGAACCCCCCCCCCAACGACCCTAATAGAGGATAAAGCAGAAGATAATGAGATGTGATGAGAACTGTACCTCCAGTTTAGTATGTGATTTCGAACAAAATTAAGCCTTTTATTTCGTCTTCATCCGTTTCTAAACACTTTCTAAACACTTTATAAACACTATTTTATTCCTGCCGTTTGTAGAGATGATACCCTCTGTCGTCGGCTCCAGAACGAAAACCACAAAACCATGTCTTTTTAAACCCGTGATCTTAAATCCGTTGCTCGTTTGGTTAAACATCTCAGATCTAATTTCTCATGGAGCCGGTCCCGGTGTCTCCAGCTTCAGATTTCCGTCTCACTCTGGAAACCAGCGTGATTTTTTTTATCTTTTTTATTTATTTAAACCATCGCAGGCCTTTTGTCAGTAAATTTCTGGTTATTTGATCTGAGCCTGTGCAGCGGCGTCACAGTGAATCAGGTATTGTTTAGCAGCGCAGGTTCTCTGACCTCACACACACAAAGCTGTCGACTCCACAGACTGGCATGAGCTTGGCATGGAACCACGATCAACACCAAGACGTTTAACACATCACTAAATTAAAAAGAAAAGGAAAAACGGATGAAGTTACGAACAATGCAGGCTTTATTTGAACTGTTGAGGTGATTGACATTGACGGAGCTCTTACCTCTAGAGTACAGGTTCATAATTACGGTAGCAGAGAGTACTAATTAAGAGTAATAAACGAGAGAAGGTTGTTGCTCCAAGGTTTCTGTTTTAATACATTAAGCCACGTTAAGATAATTCCAAATAATGGGTTTGAATGGGTGGCATGAAACTTAATGTGAAAATTTTTACTTTCCTTTTGGAGTAAAGGTTCATAATTACAGTAGTAGAGAGTACTAATGAAGAGTAATAAATGAGTGTAGTTTGGTGTTCCTGGGTTACTCTTTTAATATATTAAGCCACGTTAAGCCAATTCCTTATAATGGGTTAAATGGGAGGAGAAAGGTTTAAGGTGAAAATTATTGATTTTGCTTTGGAGTAAAGGTTCGTAATTACAGTAGTAGAGAATACTAATTAAGAGTAATAAATGAGTGAAGTTTGGTGTTCCTGGTTTAGTGTTTTAATACATTAAGCCACATTAAGCCAATTCCTTATAATGGGTTTAAATGGGAAGAAAAAACCTTAACGAGAAAATTATTACTTTTCTTTTGGCGTAAAGGTTCATAATTACAGGAATAAAAAATAATAATTAAGAGTAATAAATGAGTGAAGTTTGGTGTTCCTGGTTTACTGTTTTAATACATTAAGCCACATTAAGCCAATTCCTTATAATGGGTTTAAATGGGAAGAAAAATGCTTTAATGAGAAAATTATACTTTTCTTTTGGAGTAAAGGTTCATAGAATTACAGGATATAAAGAGGTACTAATTAAGAGTAATAAATGAGTGAAGTTTGGTGTTCCTGGTTTAGTGTTTTAATACATTAAGCCACATTAAGCCAATTCCTTATAATGGGTTTAAATGGGAAGAAAAATGCTTAATGAGAAAATTATTACTTTTCTTTTGGAGTAAAGGTTCATAATTACAGGAATAAAGAATACTAATTAAGAGTAATAAATGAGTGTAGTTTGGTGTTTCTAGTTTACTCTTTTAATACATTAAGCCACATTAAGCCAATTCCTTATAATGGGTTTAATGGGAAGAAAAAGGCTTAATGAGAAAATTATTACTTTTCTTTTGGAGTAAAGGTTCATAATTACAGGAATAAAGAATACTAATTAAGAGTAATAAATGAGTGTAGTTTGGTGTTCCTGGGTTACTCTTTTAATATATTATGCCACGTTAAGCCAATTCCTTATAATGGGTTTAAATGGGAAGAAAAAACCTTAACGAGAAAATTATTACTTTTTCTTTTGCCAATTCCTTATAATGGGTTTAAATGGGAAGAAAAATGCTTAATGAGAAAATTATTACTTTTCTTTTGGAGTAAAGGTTCATAATTACAGGAATAAAGAGTACTAATTAAGAGTAATAAATGAGTGAAGTTTGGTGTTCCTGGTTTAGTGTTTTAATACATTAAGCCACATTAAGCCAATTCCTTATAATGGGTTTAAATGGGAAGAAAAATGCTTAATGAGAAAATTATAACTTTTCTTTTAGAGTACAGGGTCATAATTGCAGTAGTAGAGAGTACTAACGAAGATTAATGAATGAGTGAAGTTTGATGTTTCTAGGTTATTGTTTCAATACATCAAGCCACGTTAAACTAATTCATTATAATGGGAAGAAAAAGGCTTAACAAAAAAATTATTACTTGGGGTAATAATTATTTGGGGTAAAGGTTCATAATTATAGTAGTAAAGAGTACTAATTAAGTGAATTAATTCAGTGAACTTTGGTGTTTCTTGGTTACTCTTTCAATACATTAAGCCACTTCAAGCCAATTCCTTACAATGGGTTTAATGGGAAGAAAAAGGCTTAACAAAAAAATTATTACTTTTGATTTGGAGTAAAGATTAATGATTACTGTAGTAAGAAGTACTAATTAAGAGTAATAAATGAGTATAGTTTGGTGTTCCTGGGTGACGCTTTTAATACATTAAGCCACATTATGTCCTTATAATGGGTTTGAATGACAGAGGTGCGTCCTTTACTGAACATTTAATTAGCACTTCATTTTAGTCACTTGTTTTCCTAATATTTTGTATTTTTACGGTTTGAATTAGAGCTGTGCGGATAGATACAAATATCGATAATATCGATACCAACGCTGGTATTGGTATTGAACAATACTTGCGTAAAAAGATCGATACTCAAGTTTTTTGTGTGTGAAAATTCCTTTTTTATTGTTTTGCCTAAGAACAATTCTATTTGAAAAAAAGAAACAAAGAAAGAAAAAACTGTCTAGTGAGGGAAGTATTTTTACTTTATATTTGTATTGTCGTTTCTCCTTTTGTACCTCAAAAATATATATTTTCCTCACGTTAAAGCAAACTTTGTTTTATTACTGTTCCATTGTTTCTAAACAAAGATGTTGATTGGGATACATTATTTTGTTGTCACCTACAATGTTTGGGGAAATTCTATACTAGGTCTTTTGGATCAATGAAGCTTAAATATTAAAAAGTATCGGTATCGGTATCGAATATCGCGATATTGGCCCTGTATTTACTTGGTATCGGATCGATACCAAAATTCTTGGTATCGCACAGCTCTAGTTTAAATAGCATCAGATCTGTTTTTGTGAAGTTGACCTCCCTTCACGAAGCAAAAAACAGTGATATAGAAAGACGTCCTGTAGTCGATTTTAAAGACACGCTACAATATGTTCACTTTTCGTTAATAATATTAAAAGCCAATGTCAGTTTCAGGAGTCAGACATCGTTATTTATGTAATGAGGAGGTTTTTTTTTTTTTTTTTTTTGGAGGTTTTACTGTTTACAGAGTTTTTGCACCCTGTATTTTTCCTGAAAATGTTAATATGGGCCTCGGCTGGTGACTTCATAGAGAGACGAGATAATAACTTTATACATAAAAGGACGTCCACAGCTGGCCGTTTCATTAAGTGTAATTGAGCAACAATTGCTTTCTTTATTAAGGCGGCTGCGACGCTCTCTCTCTGACTGGCTCAGTAATATGTGGCGCAGAAGATTGCAGTGTGCGGCTCGGCGAAGGCCGTCGTGAGCGAGCGTCCTAATGAGAGAGCTCCATGTCATACCTCCTCTGATTATAGGCCATTAAAGACACACGGCTCCATGTTCGTTCCCATTATGTTTAATGGAACGCAGGGCTGATTGATGTCGTCCTGGCTCGCGCTCCTCATACCGTGCACACTTGACCTCGTGCGACCCCGTCGGGAACCGAGTTCAGTCCTGGAACTGCGCACTAAGCCAGGCCTAAGAACTATTTCGGTGCTCTCATATAGTCACGCTTAGGGGCCTCGATGTTAACCAATCAAAATAAAGAATGAGATAAATAATGTAAGATATAATAAATATAAGGCGGCACGGTGGATTAGTGGTTTAGCATGTTCTCCTCTCAGCGCTAGGGATTCCCGGTTCGAATCCCCATCTGGGTGGAGTTTCCATGTTCTCCCCGTGTCCGTGTGGGTTTCCTCTGGGTTCTCCGGTTTCCTCCCACAGTCCAAAAACATGGATCAAGTCAATTGAATTCTCCAAATTGCCCCATATAGAGTGTGTCTGTGTAAGTGAGTGCCAAGTGATGGATTGGCGTCCTGTCCTGGGTGTATCTGCCCAGCGCCTAAAACGTTCTCCCCTGGATGGGCATGGGGAACCCCTCCCCCACGAACCTAATAGAGGATAAAGCGGAAGATAATGGATGAATGAAGGAATAATAATAATAATAATAATATAATTTGTACTGGGGCGGCACGGTGGCTTAGTGGTTTAGCATGTTCTCCTCTCAGCGCTAGGGATTCCCGGTTCGAATCCCCACCTGGGTGGAGTTTCCATGTTCTCCCTGTGTCTGTGTGGGTTTCCTCCCACAGTCCAAAAAACATGGATCAAGTCAATTGAATTCTCCAAATTGCCCCATATAGAGTGTGTCTGTGTGAGTGAGTGTGTGCCCAGCGATGGATTGGCGTCCTGTCCTGGGTGTATCTGCCCAGCGCCCGAGATGTTCTCCCCTGGATGGGCATGGGGAACCCCCCCCCCCCCCCGCGACCCTAATATAGGATAAAGCGGAAGATGATGAATGAATGGATAATCTGTACCTAATCATCTTTTAATCCATTCTCATTCAGCCGTCCATCCGTCTCCATCTCATAACTCACAACGGTGGCCGACCTCAACACAGCCGTGAGTATTTTACAACCGCCTCCATCCCGACAGACACTGCAGCTGTTAAAGAGATAAACCGGTGAGAAAGAATGTATGAGGACACATCAGCCCAATTTGATATGCATTAACCCCGAAGAAGGTCTGGTGCAGACAGATTAACAAAGGAACCCCCCCCCCCATGCATACGGAATGGAGAGGCTTCAATACACAATCAGTTATCCTGCTGTTGTAACACACCGCCAAACGCTGCGTCCTCCACGTGGTCTCATCGGTTGGACAGAAGTGTGCCGGCGATGACCCGGTACCAACGAGGAACTAATAAAATAAACGAACAATTGATTTTATTACCGTCCAGTCCATGATTTTCTAATCTGAGCCATCTGTCCAGTGTGATGTCCCACATTTGCCCCAATGGGTGCACCATGAGGCCCCGGCACCCCCACTTCCGCCCCTAACAGGATAAGCTATGGACTCCATAATGAACTTTAATCACATTATAATTAGTTTGGACGTAACGTATTCATGTTTGGGTTCATCTATGCAAATTAAATGGTATTTAAACAATTTTTTTTAAATTACAATTTAATTTAACAGTCAGTACTTGCGTCCTGGGTTCGATTCCCCGTGGTACGTAAAAGGTGGTACGTCATCATGTCCTCCCTGTGCCTTTGTGGGTTACTCTGGGTACTTCTATTAACCTTTTATATGAATGTCATTGTTGTTATTGGAAAAATAGCCTTGACGTTAACGTCGTAAAAAAAATGAATCTAAACATACTATTGGTGCACTTTGCACATCTGCCTCTCAGCGTTGAGGATCCAGGTTCGAATCCCGATCTGGGTGGAGTTTCCATGTTCTCCCCGTGTATCTCCGGGTTCTTAGGTTTCCCCCCCCCAACAATCCAAAAACATGGATTCAAGGTGTGGGTTTCCTCCGGGTTCTCCGGTTTCCTACCACAGTCCAAAAACATGGATCAAGGACAATTGAATTCTCCAAATTGCCCCATATAGAGTGTGTCTGTGTGAGTGAGTGTGTGCCCAATAATGGATTGACGCCCTGTTCTGGGTGTATCTACCCAGCTTCCCGAAATGTTCTCCACCCTGGAATGAAATGAACCACCCCCCCCCCACCGCGACTCAGGTTTAGGATTAAGCAGAAGATAATGGATGGATGGATGGATGGATGGATACATTTGGTATTTGGAGTTTCACCTTAGTCGTCGCCGTGCGTTGAGGATGTATTTTGGATGAGAACTCCCAAATGACGTCCTAATTCATATCAAATGTTCTTAGTGAGGACGGACAGGATCGAAGCGTTGAAGGCAACGAAATTCCTTGGTTCTGTGGAATGCTGAAACACGACTGACCCTCCTCTAAACATTTGTCATGGTTTAAAAAGTCATTAGCTGCCACAAAAATTAGACCAAATTAAAAAAATAACCAGGCTCTTAAACGCAGAAGGAAGTTCACAGAGATGATTCGGGAGATAGATGGGTGATAGATGAGGGACCATTGGCATGCAGATTTTTCTTCACCCACTCAATCATCTCATGATCACCTGAAGCTGCACCAAGCCAGGATTTGGGGGGGGGGGACTGGGGGGACTGGGGGGACGGTAGTTGAGGCATGCCTCTGGGCCAGACCTGTGTCTGTCTCTCTCCACAGACATGTCCCGGCCCATCAGCCCGGAGACATCCAGAGCAGACAGACAGACTAGCCGGAGAGCCAAAGCCCCCATGCCTCCCTGCACACTCCCTCCCACCTGCCCCCCCACCCCCTCCCACCCGCCTTCCAATTGAGTTTAAAGTGAAGGCGGCTGGTTCCATTAGCATAATGATGAGATATTGACACCTCTCTTTGAATTGTTTCAGGGGGCAAAAAGGGCAGGGTAATGACAGGGATAATTACTCCATTTAGCCAGGGAGGGGCAATAACATTAAAATAAAAAGACACGGAGGTTACGCCGGAACAACTTTAGAATATGGCTGTGTTTTAGCCCATGATGTTCTGACCTTCTTGGATCGCCCGTCACGTGATCAATCCTTAGTCCTGCTTTTAGAAAAGCTGGTAGTCGCCGTAGCAACGCTCGCCGCGAAGGCCGTATGATTTCCTCAGCTTGATCCCATTATTGGCACTTAATGGCCTGAAGTTGAAGATCAACAGTAGGGTGTCAACGGGTTAAAACCCGGGTTCTAACGGCCGGCGTTCAACTGCGAAGAGGACGAAATAAAGAGAGAGGACCTCAAGCAAATGCAAATGGAGCCGGGCAATAAATCACTCATCACTCAGATTAATTCACGAGTTGTAGTCTGTGCTGGAACGGAGTACATGTTGGAGAACCACTGAAGAACAATGGGGACATTAATCACACTATTTTGTTTAATATAAAATATTTTACAACTGTTTTTACGGAAGTTAAGAATAAGTATGATAAGCATGAATGGGCTGGTGGGGGGGGGGGTTGGTCGACAGGGTTGGGGTAGTGGACCAGTTAATAAACTATGGTTTATATGCGGAAGTATTAACTCTGCAACAGTTGGGCAATTTTGAAACTGCTTCAATTGTAACTTATGTAAACGTATATAATATGCAGAAGGAAACTTGCAAAAGCTGGCATCTGTCATGGTGTGAGGGATTATCTGTGGATAACCGGCTCAGGTACAAAAGTTTTAATGATGCGATACTCTGTTCTTACTTTGAGATTATAATCAGGCTTACAGCATTATGAGGATAGAGTCCTTCTTCTTTCAACAGGACAATGCCACCTCTCACTTCACATGTCCGCAGCTCTGAGGCCAATGTGCTGGAGCATAAATCTGTAATTTACAAGATTTAAAATCATAACAAGACCTATATATATATATATATATATATATATATATATATATATACAAGGGGCGGCACGGTGGCTTAGTGGTTAGCACGTTCTCCTCTCAGCACTAGGGATTCCCGGTTCGAATCCCCAACTGGGTGGAGTTTCCATGTTCTCCCCGTGTCCGCCTGGGTTTCCTCCGGGTTCTCCGGTTTCCTCCCACAGTCCAAAAACATGGGTGAAGTCAATTGAGTTCTCTAAATTGCCCCATATAGAGTGTGTCTGTGTGAGTGAGTGTGTACCCAGAGATGGATTGGCGCCCTGTCCTGGGTGTGTCTGCCCGGCGCCCGGGACGTTCTCCCCTGGATGGGCATGGGGAACCCCACCGCGACCCTGGTAGAGGATAAAGCGGGAGATAATAAATGAATGAATATATATATATACACATTTTCTTCCGCTTCATCCTCTATTAGGGTCGCGGGGGGTTCCCCATGCCCATCCAGGGGAGAACATTTCGGGCTCTGTGCAGATACACCCAGGACAGGGGGGCAATCTATTACTGGGCACACACTCACTCACACACATACACTCTATATGGGGCAATTTGGAGAATTCAATTGACCTTGATCCATATATATTATATTATATTATATATATATATATATATATATATATATATATATATATATATATATATATATATATATATATATATTACTGTTCTTTATTATACCTGTTGCCCAGGTGATCTCCTCAGGCACCTGTGTGTGTGTGTGTGTGTGTGTGTGTGTGTGTGTGTGTGTGTGTGTGTGTGTGTGTATGTGTGTGTTCTCCACACCCCCCCCCCCCCCATTGCAGATAGCTAACGGGCAGAATGAGTTTCGAATAGCAGGGAGCCGGCAGAGAACTAAAGCGGCTGCGTTGTCGTCGGCGTAACTGACCCTGAGAGGCGTGTGTGAGCGGTGTCACCATGCTGAGAGCCAGCAGGGGTTTAAAACAACAGGCCTTTACCGCCCCTCCTTCCTCCATCACTTTAGGGAAGGGAGGGGGGGGTGGTGGTGCTGGAGGACACAATGCTAAAAACGAAGCGCCGTACACATTTAACCAGATAGATGAGAGAGGCGCTTTAATCAATCGAACACTTTTATACAAAGTCCAGTCAATATGGCCACCTACTGGCACACAGAGGAACTTCACACACATTTAACCCATCCGTGCAGTGAGTTGAGTTAGGGGCCTTGCCCAAGGGTGCTTCAGCCGTAGTATTTGGTAGGACCAGGAATCGAACCGGGGACCTTCAGGTCGCAAGGCTGGTTCCTTAATCACAAACCTATAACTGCCCCCAGTGGTAGGAAAACAGATTTAACAGTATGGTGTAGACTATGTACAATTTAATGGCGTTCAGTTGTTTTCATTGTTCAGTGGTGTTGATGATCCACCACCCAACGACATTGCGACCAACGAGGTTGTTTTCAGTCGCCGGTGCACCTGGGTTTACCCCGTCTCGTTTTAAGACGGCCACGCCCATCGGGAGATATATTCACACGAGGCGTTGCTATTTAAACGGCATCGCAAAGCACCTCGCGTATGGAAGATAGGACTCTGCCTGTCAGTCAGCATCTAATCCGTACTCAGTGCTTACAGACGGAACCTTTTTGGGTGGTTGAGTGTTCTCCTGCAGTGATGTTTAAGTGTTTAAGGCTCCCACTAAGACCTCCACTATGGAAATGTCTCCGCCGTGCTAAGAATCATCCACCACCCAAGTAATACCTGCTCTTAATGTAGCTGAAGACCTCATTTTGAGGCGGCATTCCCATCGGGGTAGATGTATTCACACGCAGTGTTGCTATTTAAACAGCGCACAAGGAAGGTGGGCGGGGTTTGAGATATTAAGAAGCATCGCAATGTTATATAAAGGTATAAGATGGAATCCCATAACTTTGGAAGAATATTTGGTAAGGACCGAAAATATCACAACCCCCCCCCCCACCCCAGCCCCGCTTCGGTTCCCGCCATCCGTCAATCAAAACGCTCTAATCTCTAAGCCCTCACTACAAACCGCCGGTTCGAATTCGTCTCAGAAAAGCGGCGCGCGTCAAGTGCGGACATGCCAGCGCCCCGCGTGATGTCGGCCTCGCAGGGTACACGTTCTGTCATCGTCACGGTCCCTTCCCTCTGTCATTACGCCGCCATGATGTCACGCATCTGGCAGGTCATCCGTCTCAGGGCTACACGGCGAGACTCCCGCCCGGGGTCATTTACACATGCAGAGGTTCATAAATGGATATGAACCGCATGCAGGGATAGGCAGGGATTTTTTTTTTTTGACGGTGGGACAGATCTGGGACAGATGTGGACGGATGGACCAATAGGGGGGGGGGGGAGCAGAGCAGTTGTACAGAGCAGTACAGTACAGTGTTTGGGTGTGTGTGATGGGGAGGCTTTGAAGGGACAGCTTAAGGGCCCAGGTCTTTGATATCTGACTCGTTGCATCAAATGTAAATAAAATGTAAATAAATGTAAATAAAATGTACAATTTCACAATTTTACATGAAAAATGTAAACAAAATAATAATATTTCGTTTTTCAGGATTATAATTCACGGATGGTTAATGCAAACCTGTTTTGGGGACTTTAACTTTAAGGTGGTTGCACTAAAACTGGCAACCTAACCCAAACACATTCTAATATGTAATATGTTTATAATATGTAATATACTATATATATATATATATATATATATATATATATATATATATATATATATATATATATATATATATATATGTAATATGTAATGTATGTAGGTGGCACAGTGGCTTAGTGGTTTAGCGTGTTCTCCTCTCAGCACTAGGGATTCCCGGTTCGAATCCCCATCTGGGAGGAGTGTCCATGTTCTCCCCGTGTCCATGTGGGTTTCCTCCGGGTTCTCCGGTTTCCTCCCACAGTCCAAAAACATGGATCAAGTCAATTGAGTTCTCCAAATTGCCCCATATAGAGTGTGTCTGTGTGAGTGAGTGTGTGTC
>JAFMOC010000258.1:1010000-1055000 GCA_019802505.1 Corydoras sp. C115
CTGAGGTGAGAACATGGTGCTCCGCCGCAGAACCTTGGCCTTGATGATGATGTACAGACCGTAGGACGACCGAACCCCTCGCTGTTATAAATTATCAGAGCATCCATGCCATACGACGTCATACGGATTATGGATATTATGGAATATGGATAGGTGTATCATGACGCCCCCCCCCCCGGCCCCCCCCCCCCCCCCCCCCCCCCCCCCCCACCCCCCCCCCCACCCCCCCCCCCCCCCCCCCCCCCCCCCCCCCCCCCCCCCCCCCCCCCCGGCTGCAGAGCTGCTTCATTCTGCGCAGTTCTGCTCTTTACATCCAGCATGTGAACGTCCTTTTAATTTCACATCCTTTAATTAAACGAGACGAGACGAGACGAGACGAGACGAGCCTCAGAGTCCTGTGTCATCGGAAGAAAGCATCATGCTGATGTTTCCCACCTCGCAGAGTGACACTCTATCTGCACCGTGATTCAAAACAACTGCCCTCTGCCACCTCCTTACTGCATGAGTGCACACCCTCAGGCCATTCCCTCATCAGTGTCACACATCACCCACAACACCCCACACAGCACCCCAAACCAGCCCGTAGAACCCCACATCACCCCACAGAACCCCACATCACCATACAACACCCCACACAGCACCCCAAACCAGCCCGTAGAACCCCACATCATACCACAGAACCCCACATCACCATACAACACCCCACACAGCACCCCAAACCAGCCCGTAGAATCCCACATCATCCCACAGAACCCCACATCACCATACAACACCCCACACCGCACCCCAAACCAGCCCGTAGAACCCCACATCACCCCACAGAACCCCCCACATCCCACAGACCATCACCCACAACACCCCACACAGCACCCCAAACCAGCCCGTAGAACCCCACATCATCCCACAGAACCCCACATCACCATACAACACCCCACCACAGCACCCACAACCACAGCACCCCCCGTAGAACCCCACATCACCCCACAGAACCCCACATCACCATACAACACCCCACACAGCACCCCAAACCAGCCCGTAGAACCCCACATCACCCCACAGAACCCCCACATCACCATACAACACCCCATACAGCACCCCAAACCAGCCCGTAGAATCCCACATCATCCCACAGAACCCCACATCACAGAAAACCCCCACAGCACCCCATCACCATAGAACACACCCCACACCGCACCCCAAACCAACCCCGTAGAACCCCACATCACCCCACAGCACCCCAACATCAGCCCTCATCCACCCCACACACACCCCAAAAGCAAGAAACCCCAATCTTGCTTACTATTATTACTATTATCATCATCCACAGAATAATCAAGCACAGCACCCCAAACCATACTATATATATATATATATATATATATATATATATATTAAAGATAATATTAAAAATAGTGATGATTCAATAATCATTCTTATAAAAATAATAAAGAAATATAAAATATATAAACCATTCTACTAAAAGCGATGATAAAAACTTTTGTAAAACATTTATTTAAAAATTTTCTGTGTTGTTATTGTTAATAATTTTTAATTATTGTTAAATAAATTTAAAATTAATAATATTCTTATAAAAATAAAAATAAATTATATCATTATTATAAATAATAAAACATTATTATTATTATTATTATTATTATTATGATTACAAAACAACATAAATTACAATGAGAATAATAATAATTAATATGATTAAAACAATATTACAAATACTATTAACTGCCACTAATAATAAATAATTATCAATCATAACCATTAATTATAACAATAATAATAGTAATACAAATAATAATAATGGTTAGTTAGTTAGTATATTTAAAAAATATAAATATTTTAGACAAAGTGTAAATGCATGATTCAAATCATTATTATTAATTGACTAAATAACAAAAATCTCTCAGACTGTTTTATTTTACAATTCAAACGATCTGAATTATTTAACTTGTGAATTACGTTTGGTCACATGGTACAGGTTATTAATAATAAATTGGACGAGTTTGGGGAAGGCCCTGATCTGTTGCAGCCTGACGCTAGAACCTTAGAGCACAAAGCAAGGTTCATGAAGATGATGTTAGAAGAGCCCTGAACCTCGATGGCATCATCTCAGACATGTGTGGAGTGAATTAGAACAGCGATCATGAGCCAAACGGTCTCATCGGTGTCAGACCAGCACTGTTGTCCATATAGTGTAAATGCACCAGGATTAAAGTGTATTGAGAACGTGTGGTGACATCAGAACCTGCAGAAGCACTCTGAAAGCGGAGGTGTCCGTGTTCTGCGGCGGGGTCAGGATCGGGTAGCGGGTGTCAAAGGCCGTGGAAACGTTTCCTTCCTGCTCCTGCCGAGGCAAACGGGATTAGTTCAGTTTGGTTAGAAATCTACACTAAACTCACAAATGAAGGTGAGAGCAGCACCTGAACCTCCGGTCGAGTCCCCGCCGGGACCCCTTCATTAAAGACTTAAACCAGAGCGACGGCCACGGCTCGGAACCCCGGGGCGGGAGGAGGGAGAACGTCCAGCAGGTATGAGGACAGCCATCCAGCAGCATCGGGGACAGGGGTGAGGGGCAAGAGCCTTCGGGCTTTAGGGGTTATCCCGGTACTGTCTGCGTAATGGTGAGCTCCAAGCCCTCGGTGAGCAGCGGAGTGTGAAGTATGTGGAGCTATTTCATTACCATCTGCACCGACAACACACCACCCAAAGATCTCATTTACATCACATGGCTCCTTTAAAAAGAGGCCTCGCATTAATATATAATAATAATAATAATAATAATAATAATAATAATAACAATAATAATAATACATTTTATTTATATAGTGCTTTTAGGGACCTCAAAAATTCACAAGCTTTGCAAAACAAATAAATCAGTATAAAATTAAAATAGTAGAAACACGAAAAACATATAGAACATTAATGTAGTTAAAAAAAATTAATAAATAAAAATAAAATTTTCATTAAAAATGCAGAAACAATAGTTCGGTTATTTAAATAACACATTCACACTCAAACATATCAACGTTAATTCATTCATTAATTATCTTCCGCTTTATCCTCTATTAGGGTCGCGGGGGGGGGGGGGGGTTCCCCATGCCCATCCAGGGGAGAACATTTCGGGCGCTGGGCAGATACACCCAGGACAGGACACCAATCCATCGCTGGGCACACACTCACTCACACAGACACACTCTATATGGGGCAATTTTGAGAATTCAATTGACTTGATCCATGTTTTTGGACTGTGGGAGGAAACCGGAGAACCCGTAGGAAACCCACGCAGACATGGGGAGAACATGGAAACTCCAACCAGATGGGGAACCGGGAATCCCTAATGCTGAGAGGCAAACGTGCCAACCACTAAGCCACCGTGCCGCCTTCAACGTTAATTAATTAATTAATTAATAACGATGAATTACAAATTATCCAGATTATTTTTTTGTATTTTCAGAAAATAATTCTAGACTAGGGCGGCACGGTGGCTTAGTGGTTTAGCACGTTCTCCTCTCAGCTCTAGGGATTCCCGGTTCGAATCCCCATCTGGGTGGAGTTTCCATGTTCTCCCCCGTGTCCGCGTGGGTTTCCTCCGGGTTCTCCGGTTTCCTCCCACAGTCCAAAAACATGGATCAAGTCAAGTGAGTTCTCCAAATTGCCCCATATAGAGTGTGTATGTGTGAGTGAGTGTGTGTTCACTGATGGATTGGCGCCCTGTCCTGGGTGTATCTGCCCAGTGCCCGAAACGTTCTCCCCTGGATGGGCATGGGGAACCCCACCGCGACCCTAATAGTGGATAAAGCGGAAGATAATGAATGAAAAATGAATTCTAGACTACGGAGTCTTGTGTCAAAGAGTCTCAGGCTCCTGAACTCATGGTTTCGTTGTAGAATCCAGAAAATTAGGGCTTTTCTGAAAAATAGCACCAAAAAATTTGGATACACGATAAAAAAATTTTTTTTTAAATGTATTCAAGGTAATATTTTACGGGACATTGTCATATTTATTGTTAGTACATGTTTCTTCTAACTTTCCAGTATTAAATCTCATTCGGGACTTTTATTCTTTCATTATCTTTTGTTTAATCCTATATTTGGGTTTCAGGGGGTGGGGGTGGGGGTGGGGGGGTGGGAGGGGGTTCCCCTATTCGCATCCTGGGGGAATGTTTTGGGTACTGGATGTACACCAATCGATCACTTGGCAAACATTCATACAGCCACACACAAACACACACTATAGATAGTGGCAATTTATCATCCATTTCACCTTGAATCCATGTTTTTGGACTGTGGGAGAAAACCGGAGAACCCGGAGGAAACCCACATGGACACGGGGAGAGCAGGGCACCAATCTATCACTGGACACACACTTACACAGACACACTCTATATGGGGCAATTTGGAGAATTCAACTAACCTTGATCCATGTTTTTGGACTGTGGGAGGAAACCGGAGAACCCACAGGAAACCCACGCGGACACGGGGAGTATCCACCCAGATTGGGATTTGAACCGGGAATCCCTAGATCTGAGAGGAGAACATACTAAACCACTTAACCATCTTACAGAGATCATCATTCATCCATCCATTATCTTCTGCTTTATCCTCTATTAGGGTCGGGGGGGGGGGGGGGGTTCCCATGTCCATCCAGGGGAGAACGTTTCGGGTGCTGGGCAGATACACCCAGGACAGGGTGCCAATCTATCTCTGGGCACACACTTACTCACTCACACACTCTATATGGGGCAATTTGGAGAACTCAATTGACCTTGATCCATGTTTTTGGACTGTGGGAGGAAACCAGAGAACCCGGAGGAAATCCATGCGGACACGGGGGGTTATTTATTTATATACAGTATTTATATAGAGTAAAGATTGACTTTGTAGTTCTAAAAGTCCTTTCTGTAGTCCATCTGTTTGTGTTCCACAGTACATACTGTGTCCTCTGTTCTAATGGACAGAACCCCAATGGTACCACCACAGAGCAGGGGTTATTGGGTGGGGGCATTAGTCCTATCCCAGCAGTGTCACTGAGGTGGAGAAATGAAACTACACTAACCCCCCCCCCCCACCACCACATCAGTGTCACTGCAGAACCGACCATAAACAATCCACCACCCAAATGTTACCTGTTCTGTGATGCTCCTGACCGACAGAGAACACAGAACCAACAGAACACAGATGGACTACAGTCTGGAATTATAAAACTACAAAGTCCATCTATATGGTAAGTGGAGGACATAGACAATGGAGCAAGAAGAGGGCGTGGCCTAACTTTAGACTAATACTGCATGTTGATACCTTTATTAATATCCCTATTTTATTTATTTATTTTTCTTTAAAGGGGGCACAAACAGAAAATGGTGCAGTTTGAGTCCATATCCGTCTCACAAGGAGCCCACAGAACTGTCATTGGAAGTCCGAAGCCACAATTATGTACTTTATTGTCTGACAGAGCATCTGTATTCAAAAAGGTCTTATTTTAAGCTCCAAAGTCTGTTTGTTTTCTTATGGACTAAGCAACTAAATTATAAAAATATTGTTATAAATAATAGAACAGAGGGCGGCACGGTGACTTAGTGGTCGGCACGTTCGCCTCTCAGCACTAGGGGTTCCCGGTCCGAATCCCCATCTGGGTGGACTTTCCATGTTCTCCCCGTGTCTGCGTGGGTTTCCTCCGGGTTCTCCGGTTTCCTCCCACAGTCCAAAAATACGGATCGAGTCAAATGAATTCTCCAAATTGCCCCATATAGAGAGTGTCTGTGTGAGTGAGTGTGTGCCCAGCGATGGATTGGCGCCCTGTCCTGGGTCTATCTGCCCAGCGCCTGAGACGTTCTCCCCTGGATGGGCATGGGGAACCCCACCGCGACCCTAATAGAGGATAAAGCGGGAGATAATGAATGAATGAATAATAGAACAGAAAATCACGTTGCTTAAATTCACCAATTTTACAAAATGGGAAACATAATGTAAATTCTCATATTTGGATGTTTTTCTGATCAAACGAATGCGACATTTAAAGCATTTGTAATAATTAAATAGTTTAATTCAATTCAGGGCGGCACGGTGGCTTAGTGGTTTAGCATGTTCTCCTCTCAGCATTAGGGATTCCCGGTCCGAATCCCCATCTGGGTGGACTTTCCATGTTCTCCCCGTGTCCGTGTGGGTTTCCTCCGGGTTCTCCGGTTTCCTCCCACAGTCCAAAAACATGGATCAAGGTGAATTGAATTCTCCAAATTGCCCCATATAGAGTGTGTCTGTGTGAGTGAGTGTATGCCCAGCGATGGATTGGCGTCCTGTCCTGGGTGTATCTGCCCAGCGCCCGAAACGTTCTCCCCTGGATGGGCATGGGGAACACACCCCCCCGCGACCATAATAGAGGATAAAGCGGAAGATAATGAATGAATGAATGAATAATTCAGGGCGGCACGGTGGCTTAGTGGTTTAGCACGTTCTCCTCTCAGCACTAGGGATTCCCGGTCCGAATCCCCATCTGGGTGGAGTTTCCATGTTCTCCCCGTGTCCGTGTGGGTTTCCTCCGGGTTCTCCGGTTTCCTCCCACAGTCCAAAAACATGGATCAAGGTGAATTGAGTATAGTGTCATTTCATCATATAGTGTCTGTGTGAGTGTGTGTGTGCCCAGCGATAGATTGGCGCCCTGTCCTGGGTGTATCTGCCCAGCGCCCGAGACGTTCTCCCCTGGATGGGCATGGGGAACCCCACCCCCAAGACCCTAATAGAGGATAAAGCGGGAGATAATGAAGGAATGAATAATTCAATTAATTCATTTAGCTCAATGTCTTTACCTTAAGAACGCAAATATTGTCTTTAATTTAATCACAACGCGTGTTGTATTAAATACCCTTTGATTTCATTTCAGAAGACTAAAGCAACTTAAACAGTGGAATCCTTTAATATTTAACTATAAGAATCCAAACCCGTTAAAAAACGAGCCTGCAGAGGTTTCGCCTTCAGGACAAACGACGACAGAAAGTTCGTTTGTATAGAAGTTTATTTACAAAAAAAAATAAGAAGGAGAATTAAATAGAATATCAACATGTACAGAAATAAGGACTTGCTTGCGCGTCCTCCATCCAACGATGGATGCACGGCACACTGTACACCCCCCCCCCCCCCCACCCCCGACCCCCCCAACGGGGAACGGACGAACGAACGTGAGGAATGAACCGAGCGTTGGAACCGTGTGCGCTCACGGAGCGCGGAATGCCTCGGTTCAGAGTTCGGAGTCGGTTCAGACCTCGCTTCCCTCCCGACTGTAGATCAAATTGTTCACGCTGAAGTGATTGCCGAAATTCGACGTGTAGTAGCTCAGGCGCTGGCTTGTGAAGTCGCCAGGGGGCGTGTTCTCCCCGGGCGGGCTGTAGGAGCCAGGAGCCGGCGCGCTGCCCTCCTGGCCCCGCGCTAAATCCTCCAGGAGTGCGCCGCCGGCACCGCGCGTCCTCAGCGCGTCCGCGTTGGCGGCCAGGGCTGAATTCATGGAGCTGACGAACGAGCCGAAGCACGGACTCGGCTCTGCGGGGTGACTCGGGGAGGGCTTGGATTCGGGGGGGCTCGGCGAGCGGCCGCCGACCCCCAGCAGACCCGCCGTGTCCGCCAGCTTCAGCGCGCCGGCCTCGTCCGCCAGCTTGACCGCGTCGGCGCGCCGCTTCCTCTTCCTCCTGAAGTTGCCGTTGTCGAACATTTTCTCGCAGTTCGGGTCCAGTGTCCAGTAATTTCCTTTACCTTCAGAATAAAACACAAAAAAACCCTCAGGATTTAAAACCACGTGCGATCATCACAACGCGCGCGTTAAGTTATAATAGAGGCGCAACTTAAAAAATCCAACGAAAAATCCAAATCCAGACGAATTTGGCTGTTAATGTGAATTTATTTCTTAAAAAACAAAGATACATTGATTTGCTGGGGTCTTCTTTGCATCTTCTTTGATTTTTTTTCCTCCTGATGGCATGTTTTTTTTTCCCCAAAAATGGTACATTTTGAGCGCTTAGACACTAATGATCTTTCGGGGCGCGGTAGCTCAGTGCTTGGGGGGGGGGTTCAAATCCCAGGTCCACTGAAGTTACCAATGTGGTTCCTTGAGCAAGACCCTTAACCCTCATTGCTCCATGATGTTATCATGATGCTCCATTGCACAACATTGGGTCATTTATTGGACGCTTTTATCCAAAACGACTTACAAGGTGAGCACAGGGTTCATCACAACATCCCTGGAGCAATGAGGGTTAAGGGTCTTGCTCAAGGACCCACATGGGTAACTTCAGTGGACCTGGGATTTGAACCCCCAACCTTCAGATTGATAGCCCAACACCCTGACCACTGAGCTACCACGCCCTCACAGCATCCCTGGAGCAATAAGGGTTAAGGACCCACATTGGTAACTTTAGTGGACCTGGGATTTGAACCCCCAACCTTCAGATTGATAGCCCAACACCCTAACCACTGAGCTACCACGCCCTCGAGAACGGCATCCCTGGAGCAATGAGGGTTAAGGGTCTTGCTCAAGGACCCACATGGGTAACTTCAGTGGACCTGGGATTTGAACCCCCAACCTTCAGATTGCCCTGACCACTGGGCTACCACGCCCTCACAGCATCCCTGGAGCAATAAGGGTTAAGGACCCTCATTGGTAACTTTAGTGGACCTGGGATTTGAACCCCCAACCTTCAGATTGATAGCCCAATGCCCTGACCACTGAGCTACCATGCCCTCGAGAACAGCATCCCTGGTGCAATGAGGGTTAAGGGTCTTGCTCAAGGACCCACATGGGTAACTTCAGTGGACCTGGGATTTGAACCCCCAACCTTCAGATTGATAACCCAACACCCTCACCACCACGCCCTCGTGATGGGATGTTGTGATTAACCCTGTAAATGTTATATTGTGATCATTGTAGTATCGCATTGTGTCAACACATGGTTCACTTGGCACCACTTTACCCCCCCAAATCAGGACACCACGTGGTTTGAGGGTCTTACCGGGGTCGTCTTCGTCCCGCGCGACCTTCTTAAAGCAGTCGTTGAGTGACAGGTTGTGCCGGATGGAGTTCTGCCAGCCCGCTTTGCTCTTCTTGTAGAACGGGAAGTTGTCCGCCACGTACTGGTAGATCTGGCTGAGCGTGAGCTTCTTGCCCTGCGCGTTCTGGATGGCCATGGCGATCAGCGCCGAGTACGAGTACGGGGGGCGCACCATCTTGAACAGCTCCTGCTGCCCCGGGACGGCCAGCCAGCCCAGGTCCGCCCCCGGGAACCCGGACGCGGGTGTCAGGAACTGCCGCTGACCCGCGCCGTAGCCCGACTGCGCGTAGGGCGCCGTGTTGCCCCCGCCTCCGGGGAGGTAGGGCGCGGGGGAGCCGCCGAAGCCCGGCCCGTTCAGCCAGAGGTACGGGTTGGCACCGGGCGCCGCGTACTCGGCCAGGCCGTACGCCGGCGCGGGGTGTCTGGAGGACGGGTGGTGCGCGCCCTGCTGGTGGTGGTGGTGCTGCTGCTGGTGATGGTGGTGGTGGTGGTGGTGGTAGGCGCTCAGGTTGTCGCAGTAGGCGGCCATGTCCATCACGTCCTGCGCGCTCGGGTTGGCCACCGGGCTGAGCTGCTGCGGCGACGGCTGCTGCCCGAAGGCGCTCATAATCCGCTCTCCTTCCAGAAACATGGGGGGGGGAGGCGTGGGGTTCGTCTCCACGCGTCTGGGGTTGACTTTCAGGGAAGAATACCTCTGCTCGCCGAGGAGGGGTATTTATGCCGACAGGCCGAGGGCTGAATGAATGAGTGGGTGGGTGGAATGGGGACGCCTCCCGCACTCGCACCTCGCACCGCTGGATGGCCTTCGTCCAATTTGCATCGTCCTGGCGTCGAGATCCCGCGGCTGATATGCATGTTAAAGGAGCTCGATCCTCCTTCCAAACCTGCAGGCTGCTTCATGTCTGATCGCCCTTTTCATCTTCATTATTAATTAAGGACCATTGTCTGGTTTTAAAGAAGAGATGCGTTCCAAACGACGGAGCAAATATATATATTTATATCATTTCATTTAATATTCATCAGACTTAAAGATTTCCTGACCTCGGTCTGCTTATTCTAAAATTAATATAGTAGAATATATAATATAATATATTATATTAATATAATATATTAATATAAAATAGTTAATTTAAGCCACGAGAACTAAGACTATACCACCATGATAATCTATTAATGTTATTTAATTATATATATCATATACTATATACATTTATAATAAAACATTATAATAAATAATAAAACAATAGATGCTCATGGCGGTATATATATATATATATATATATATATATATATATATATATATATATATATATATATATATATATATATATACGCATAAACACACACATACTGTATGTGTATGTGTATATATATATATATATATATATATATATATATAATATATATATATATATATATATATATATATATATATATATATATATATATATATATATATATATATATATATATATACACACACACACACACACATACATCGATGTGTGTGTATATAATGATTTTAAAATAATACGAAACCTATAAAGCAGATAGCTTCATAAAATCCTAATTAAAAATTTTAAATAAGTGAAAAAACATTAATTACACAATTCATGAAATTAATAAAATAAGTGTCAGCGCGCAAAAGTCAAAATAACTGTGTGTGTGCGTTAAATTTATATTATATTTAAAAAACAATGCAATTAAATAATAATAATAATAATAATAATAATAATAATAATAATAATAATAATAATAATAATAAGTCATCATCAATGTTATTATTATCGCTACAGTAAATTGATGTTTTGCGTATTTCACTTTCTCTCTTATACTTTCTTTATAGCCAATAAAAAGTTTGAGTCCAAAAAAATGTTAATGAGACAAACTTCAGCACAAAGTGAATAACACAGACGCGCAAAGCCTGACGTTTAGGTTAATATTATAGATTTTTTGCGTTTGCAGCCGAACTCGCACCTCTTTACACCGCCCCCCTCTGGTTCATTAACTTAACGAACGCGGTGACCGACGTCATCGGAGTTCAAACACGGTGGCGGCGTCAGAAGACGCTCGGATTTCTGCACAAGTCGCAGAGAAAACGCTCGCAGGAAGAAAGGCTTACATTACTTTGTATATTTTGCCCAAAATGTTCGTTCGGTGATTAAACTTCTCACGGCTGTTTATTGGATCTCTAACAAACGTACTGTTTATGTGCAGTTTGTATTTAAACAAAAAAAACAAGTGATTAAATGTAAAACATAAATAAGTTTTCGTGTTAAAGCAGCCAATAGAAACTAAATTTACATTTGAAATTTAGTTTCAAAGTTTAGTTTAGTTTAAATTTAGAAAAAACAATGAAAAGCATCAACAGAGGCAATAAAAATCCCGACGCAGGAGCACGAGGCGGCTTTGGATCAATACAACGATGAAAAAATACAACGATGTGTTATTTTTATAAACCAAAAAAAATGTCAATATAAATACTAGTAATTACTTTTAACTATGTGAAGATCATGTGACAAAAAAACAGCTCTAGTTATACACAAGTAAATTTATTTAAATCCTTAAATATGATAATATTATAGTATATATACTATTATTGCACTAATAATATATATAATATATATATTATAATATATATATATTTTATTATACACCCTGTCCTGGGTGTATCTGCCCAGCGCCCGAAACGTTCTCCCCTGGATGGGCATGGGGAACCCCACCGCGATATATATATATGTTATATATATATATAAACACACACAGGTATAATTTAAAACATCACTTAATTTAGATAAACTGTGGCATAGTCATAAGAAAAATAACGAGTGAAGGATGCAAGTTAATAACTACGCCTCTTTAACATAAAGATCAAAGCAAATAAAATCTATGTGTTTATGTGTAATTAAAAAATTAACCCAAGTTCATGAATATTTTTGAACAATAATAACAATGCTTAATAATTGTTATAGTAATAATACAAGCCTTTTGGAACAATTAGATGTAAATGTAATGTTGATAGTTGGTATTTCATGAAAAATAAGGGATAAATTAATGAGCGACAATTAAAGACTAAAGATTAAGTGAATGCTTTGTTATAAATTTATAGAAATTGCAACAACTACATAAATACAGTGCAATAAAAATATTTAAAAAACACTTAACAGACTTTAAAAGTGACACCGCAGTTACATTTAATTATTTAGTGGATGCTTTCAACAAAAGTGACTTACAAAGTGAGAGAACAACACAAATAAGAGTCAAAGTTACCGAGGAACCAACGGAACTGCAGAATCATCACTTCTGACCCATCCGGTTTATTACTTTAATTATTATTATTATTTAAATAGATAAAGAAATTTACAATGAGCACTCCTGGAAGAGATGTGTCTCTTATGATAAATCTATCATTTAATAAATAATATGGAGTGAGAATTGGTACCACTCGGAGGTTTCAGCATCAGGCGGTGGTTGTAACTGAGAGAGTCGGGGTGTGTTCTAAAAAAAAAGAGGGGGAAGGTAAGAAGGAGCAGATCCAGAGAGTGTCCACCAGCCAGAGCAAGGCCTCCAATCGAGTGCAGGCCGCGACCGAGAACCGGTAAAGAACCATGAGTTCACTGGAGTTGGTTCAACCTCAGAGGAACCTCAGGGTTCTGGGTCAGCTGACCGTGTAGGATGGACGACCAGCACGCAATGTACTGCGATAGTTTGGCCGGGATAGGACGAGAGCAGTATTGTTGTGTATGCCTCGTCTACAGGCAGCACTGCCCGGGGTGGAGGCGTGATCTGGGTGGACTTTCCATATTCTCCCCGTGTCTGCGTGGGTTTCCTCCGGGTTCTCCGGTTTCCTCCCACAGTCCAAAAACATGGATCAAGTCAATTGAATTCTCCAAATTGCCCCATATAGAGTGTGTGTGAGTGAGTGTGTGCCCAGCGATGGATTGGCGCCCTGTCCTGGGTGTATCTGCCCAGCGCCCGAGACGTTCTCCCCTGGATGGGCATGATGAACCCCACTGCGACCCTAATAAATGAATGAATAATTTTAATGCTTAAATTTTTTTTTCAACTAAAAATGTTACTATTGTGAAATGCGTAACTTTGGCGTAACTTAGTAATAAAACTGTTTTCCTTTGATGTTTTTTATTATTATATACAATAACTGAGCAGTTTTGTTTACTTTACACTCAAAACTTGAAACTTGCATCATGGAGAAATGACGTAGTAAATTTAAGGTCATGACGTAGGTTCCGTTACGTTAAAACTATAAAACCTGTTAAAGAATTGTATTATTATTTGTTTGCTGATGTCAGTTGATGTCGGTGACGCTGCTGACATTACGACCAGGTTTTAAAAAAGTGTTCGACTTTACTCTCTGCCTCCCTCTAGTGGACGTTTAATGAAACGCACAGAAAGGGCCGCAAACCGCTGGAATGAGCATTAGTTTGATGAGTTTAAATTAGTTTCAATTAAAAAACAGATCGGGTTCTTATTTACATATTAATTCACAGAACGTCAGCGAGGAGACGATTAGAAAATTAAATTCGTTTTGCTTTTAAAAATCGAGTTTGCTGTGAAATGAGAGCAACCCGAGGACTACAGAATGACGTCGTCGGTCACGTGACTGCGGAATCACTCACATGCAGGGAACGCGTTTTTAAATGTTGAATAAACAGCTCGATTTTAACAAAGTTATCTTTAAATGCAGAGTTTTCTCAGACGGCATTTACAATTCTAAGATAAAGGTTGCCACAACTATCAAAAATTATTCATAAACAAAGGTTGCCACAACTATCAAAAATTATTCATAAACAAAGGTTGCCACAACTATCAAAAATTATTCATAAACAAAGGTTGCCACAACTATCAAAAATTATTCATAAACAAAGGTTGCCACAACTATCAAAAATTACTCATAAACAAAGGTTGCCACAGCTATCAAAAATTACTCATAAACAAAGGTTGCCACAACTATCAAAAATTATTCATAAACAAAGGTTGCCACAACTATCAAAAATTACTCATAAACAAAGGTTGCCAAAACTATCAAAAATTATTCATAAACAAAGGTTGCCACAACTATCAAAAATTACTCATAAGCAATGGTTGCCAAAACTATCAAAAATTACTCATAAACAAAGGTTGCCACAACTATCAAAAATTACTCATAAACAAAGGTTGCCACAACTATCAAAAATTACTCATAAACAATGGTTGTCACAACTATCAAAAATTACTCAAACAAAGGTTGCCACAACTATCAAAAATTACTCATAAACAAAGGTTGCCACAACTATAAAAAATTACTCATAAACAAAGGTTGCAATAACTATCAAAAATTACTCATAAACAAAGGTTGCCACAACTATCAAAAATTACTCATAAACAAAGGTTGCCACAACTATCAAAAATTACTCATAAACAAAGGTTGCCACAACTATCAAAAATTACTCATAAACAAAGGTTGCCAAAATTATCAAAAATTACTCATAAACAAAGGTTGCCACAACTATCAAAAATTACTCATAAACAAAGGTTGCCACAGCTATCAAAAATAACTCATAAACAAAGGTTGCCACAACTATCAACAATTACTCATAAACAAAGGTTGCCAAAACTATCAAAAATTACTCATAAACAAAGGTTGCCACAACTATCAAAAATAACTCATAAACAAAGGTTGCCACAACTATCAAAAATTACTTATAAACAAAGGTTGCCAAAATTATCAAAAATTACTCATAAACAAAGGTTGCCACAACTATCAAAAATTACTCATAAACAAAGGTTGCCACAACTATCAAAAATTACTCATAAACAAAGGTTGCCACAACTATCAAAAATTACTCATAAACAAAGGTTGCCACAACTATCAAAAATTACTCATAAACAAAGGTTGCCACAACTATCAAAAATTACTCATAAACAAAGGTTGCCACAACTATCAAAAATTACTCATAAACAAAGGTTGCCACAACTATCAAAAATTACTCATAAACAAAGGTTGCCACAACTATCAAAAATTACTCATAAACAAAGGTTGCCACAACTATCAAAAATTACTCATAAACAAAGGTTACCACAACTATCAAAAATGACTCATAAACAAAGGTTGCCACAACTATCAAAAATTACTCATAAACAAAGGTTGCAACAACTATCAAAAATTACTCATAAACAAAGGTTGCCACAACTATCAAAAATTACTCATAAACAAAGGTTGCCAAAACTATCAAAAATTACTCATAAACAAAGGTTGCCACAACTATCAAAAATTACTCATAAACAAAGGTTGCCACAACTATCAAAAATTACTCATAAACAAAGGTTGCCACAACTATCAAAAATTACTCATAAACAAAGGTTACCACAACTATCAAAAATTACTCATGAACAAAGGTTGCCACAACTATCAAAAATTACTCATAAACAAAGGTTGCCACAACTATCAAAAATTACTCATAAACAAAGGTTGCAACAACTATCAAAACTTATTCATAAACAAAGGTTGCCACAACTATCAAAAATTACTCATAAACAATGGTTGCCACAACTATCAAAAATTACTTATAAACAAAGGTTGCCACAACTATCAAAATCCCTCATAAAAATCTACTATGATCCCTCATAAATAATGGTTGCCACAACTATCAAAATCCCTCATAAAAATCTACTATGATCCCTCATAAATAATGGTTGCCACAACTACAAAAATTACTCATAAACAAAGGATGCTAAAACTATTATAATCCCTGATAAAAAAAAAAAAAGGTTGCCCCGACTAGTACAATCCCTCATAAACAACGTTTGCCACAACTACTATAATCTCTTGTAAACAAAGGATGCCCCAAATATTACAATCCCTCATAAACAAAGGTTGCCCCGACTGGTATAACCCCTAACAAACATTTGCCACAACTACAATAAACCCTCATAAACAAAGGTTGCCACAACTATTATAACCCCTCATAAACAACAGAATCCACAACAAATACGATACACATTTAATCTCTCAGTCGCAACGAGGACCGAAACCCAACCACCCTATACAGTATATAATATAATTATGGAGGCGGCACGGTGGTTTAGTGGTTTAGCATGTTCTCCTCTCAGCACTAGGGATTCCCGGGTTCGAATCCCAATCTGGGTGGAGTTCCCATGTTCTTCCCGTGTCCGCGTGGGTTTCCTCCGGGTTCTCCGCTTTCCTCCCACAGTCCAAAAACATGGATCAAGGACAATAGAATTCTCCAAATCGCCCCATATAGAGTGTGTCTGTGTGAGTGAGTGTGTGCCCAGTGATAAATTGCCCCCCTGTCCTGGGTGTATCTGCCCAGCGCCCGAAACGTTCTCCCCTGGATGGGCATGGGGAACCCCCCCCCCCCCGCGACCCTAATAGAGGATAAAGCAGAAGATAATGAATGGATGGATTTACCGAACCTAATCCCGAAGCCCCGAAGAGCAAGCCGAAGTGACGGTGGCAAGGAAAAAATGCTCACATTCAGTGGAATAGACTGTCGTTTAAACAATGATTTGTATTTTTTTTGGCAACATGGGTTTCCTCCGGGTTCTCCGGTTTCCTCCCACAGTCCAGAAACACGATTCAAGGTGAATTGCCCCATCTCAATTGCCCCCATATAGTGTGTGTGTGTGTGTGAGTGTGTGCCCAGCGATAGGTTGGCGTCCTGTCCTGGGTGTATCTGCCCAGCGCCCGAAACGTTCTCCCCCCCCCTCCCCCCTACCCCGCGACCCTAATATAGGATAAAGCAGAAGATAAAGAATGAATTAATTAATTTAATGATCTCCCGTCTGGGGCGGCACGGTGGCTTAGTGGTTTAGCATGTTCTCCTCTCAGCGCTAGGGATTCCCGGTTCGAATCCCCATCTGGGTGGAGTTTCCATATCCTCCCCTTGTCTGTGTGGGCTTCCTCCGGGTTCTCCGGTTTCCTCCCACAGTCCAAAAACATGGATCAAGTCAATTGAGTTCTCCAAATTGCCCCATATAGAGTGTGTCTGTGTGAGTGAGTGTGTACCCAGTGATGGATTGGCGTCCTGTCCTGGGTCTATCTGCCCAGCGCCCGAAACGTTCTCCCCTGGATGGGCATGGGGAACCCCCCCCCCCAACCCTAATAGAGGATAAAGCAGAAGATAATGGATGGATATATAATTATGAGTGGAATGACTTCCAACTTCTCATGTAACAGATTACAGATTACAGATTACAGGTGAAATAATCTGTGTGTGCAGAGACGGGTGGGCCAGCGGGGGTGGGGGGGTGGGGGGGGCGTACACCTCTGAGCTCAGCATCTCTTCGCTGTGCAGTGCCGCCTGCTTCAGTCGTCATAAATCCCCCGCCGCCGACAGATGGGGGCAGCATGACTCCAGGTTAGCGCCCCACTCATCAGGCATTCCTCGTGTGTAGGCCGCCGCTCTGTATGCAGAACGCCGAGGGTTCCGCCGCGCGCCGTTCAGACTCATCATTCATATTCGGTGAAATATTTCACTCCGGCGTTTAATCTCAGGCTCAGGCTTCTTCGCTCGAGTGCATCCGAGCGGGATGAAATGGGCTCCGTCGCCGGGTACTAATGAACCCCCAAGGTTCCTCCGCATTATGTTCCCACTCCAGGGAGGTTCCACATTGATACAGCGGCGCGCCGGGAGTAACGAGTCGCTTACAACTCCCAGTCCTGTTTATCATGAGGGACTGACGGCTATTACATAAAGACAGTGGGCCGACGGAACCTCGAGAGGCACACGGGCGTCCACCGGAGCGTCACGGCGGACGAGAGAACATTAAATTCATTCATTCATTCATTATCTTCCGCTTTATCCTCTATTAGGGTCGCGGAGGGTTCCCCATGCCCATCCATGGGAGAACGTCCCGGGCGCTGGGCAGATACACCCAGGACAGGGCGCCAATCCATCGCTGGGCACACACTCACTCACACACAGACTCTATGGGGCAATTTGGAGAACTCAATTGACTTGATCCATGTTTTTGGACTGTGGGAGGAAACCGGAGAACCCGGAGGAAACCCACACGGACACGGGGAGAACATGGAAACTCCACCCAGCTGGGGATTCGAAACGGGAATCCCTAGCGCTGAGAGGAGAACATGCTAAACCACTAAGCCACCGTGCCGCCCCAGATGGGAGATCATTAAATTAATTAATTCATTCATTATCTTCCGCTTTATCCTCTATTAGAGTCCGGGGGGGGGGGGGGGGTTCCCCATGCCCATCCAGGGGAGAACTTTTCAGGCGCTGGGCAGATACTCCAAGGACAGGGGGGCAATCTATCGCTGGACACACTCACTCATACACTCTATATGGGGCAATTTGGAGAACTCAATTGACTTGATCCATGTTTTTGGACTGTGGGAGGAAAGCGGAGAACCCGGAGGAAACCCACGCGGACATGGGGAGAACATGGAAACTCAACCCAGATTGGGATTTGAACTAGTATTATTCATTCATTCATTATCTTCCGCTTTATCCTCTATTAGGGTCGTGGGGGGGGGGGGGGGGGGTTCCCAATGCCCATCCAGGGGAGAACGTCTCGGGCGCTGGGCAGATACACCAAGGACAGGGGGGCAATCCATCACTGGACACACACTCACTCACACAAACACACTCTATATGGGGCAATTTGGAGAACTCAATTGACTTGATCCATGTTTTTTGGATTGTGGGAGGAAACCGGAGAACCCGGAGGAAACCCACGCGGACATGAGGAGAACATGGAAACTCAACCCAGATGGGGATTCGAACCGGGAATCCCTAGCGCTGAGAGGAGAACGTGCCGAACACTAAGCCACCGTGCCACCTCAACTATTATTATTATTATTATTATTATTATTATTATTATTATTATTATTAAAACAGAGGGACGGTGTCCTCAGGTGGAGGACGTTGGGTGGATGTCCCCCGAGCGCTCCGTCTCTCTCTGGCTCTGATCCGTTGACGTCCTGCGCTGATATTGACTTGTTCCGCTGGCAGGCCGTCCGATATGATCACGACGCCGGAGCCAAATGATGATAAATATCCCGCTGAAGAGCTCTGGCATCGGGATGGGAACGCGAATGCCTCGGGTGCGAGAGCTTTCCCTGCTCGCCGCACTCGCGGTAATGACTCGCCGTATTAATACACCGTCATCCAGAACGAACGAGGTCGGCGTGAACGGAGCACGCCAAGCATTCGCTGCTGGACGCAATTAAAGACGCAGCAATGATCAGTATTGTCGGGGGGGGGGGGGGGGGGGGGTAGTTTGGTTTGCGGGGTATTTAGAGTTTCGGGGTAACAATCAGACAGCGTTTCAGACCCCGGGTCGACCAAATATCCAGGGGAGAACGTTTCGGGCCGCTGGGTAGATACACCCAGGACAGGGGCGGCAATCCATCATTGGGCACGCACTCACACACTATATAGGGGCAATTTACAGCAGCCAATTCACCTTGAATCTACGTTTTTGGACTGTGGGAGGGAAGCGGAGAAGACCGAGGAAACAGACACGGGGAGAACATGGAAACGCCTCCAAGATCGGGATTCGAAGCGGGCAGCCCCGGCGCTGAGAGGAGAACATGCCAACAACTACACCACTGTGCCGCCTCACGGTGGGGGGGGGGTTCCCCATGCCCATCCAGGGGAGAACGTTTTGGGTGCTGAGCAGATAAAGCAGGACAGGGCGCCGATCCATCATTGGGCTAACACGCATACGCTATATGGGGGCAATTTAGAGCAGCCAATTCACCTTGAATTAGGGTTTTTGGACAAAGAACCCAGAGGAAACCCACACGGACACGGGGAGAACATGCAAACTCCACCCAGATCGGGATTCGCACCTGGCCGTCATGTGCCCTCTATAGAAACCTATATAGTATAAACTCAGCATCAGCATCGGGGCAGATGTGGGTTTAAGGGACTGAATTCTCCAAATTGCCCCATAGAGAGTGTATTTGTGTGTATGTGTGTGTCTGGCGATAGATTGCCCCCCTGTCCTGGGTGTTTTTTACGTCTCAAACCTCATCAGATCTCCACCCAACCCGACCCCTAATCCACTGCTTGCCCCCCCACACGCACATGGTTGGCATGTTCTCCTCTCAGCACTAGGGATTCCCGGTTCGAATCCCCATCAGGGTGGAGTTTCCATGTTCTCCCCGTGTCCGCGTGGGATTCCTCCGGGTTCTCCGGTTTGCTCCCACAGTCCAAAAACATGGATCAATTTGGGTCAATTGAATTCTCCAAATTGCCCCATATAGAGTGTGTCTGTGTGAGAGAGTGTGTGCTCAGCAATAGATTGCCCCCCTGTCCTGGGTGTATCTGCCCAGCGCCCGAAACGTTCTCCCCTAGATGGGCATAGGGAACCCCCCCCCCCCCCTCGCGACCCTAATAGAGGATAAAGCGGAAAATGATGGATGGATGGATGGATGGTAGCTCTGTGGTGGGCTTAGTGGTTTAGCATGTTCTCCTTCAGCACTAGGGATTCCCGGTTCGAATCCCCCTCTGGGTGGAGTTTCCATGTTCTCCCCGTGTCCGCGTGGGTTTCCTCCGGGTTCGCCGGTTTCCTCCCACAGTCCAAAAACATGGATCAAGGTCAATTGAATTCTCCAAATTGCCCCATATAGAGTGTGTCTGTGTGTGTGTGTCCAGTGATAGATTGCCCCCCTGTCCTGGGTGTATCTGCGCAGCGCCCCATGGGGAACCCCCCCCCCCCCCCCCCCGCAACCCTAATAGAGTATAAAGTGGAGGACGATGGATGGAATTCTCATTCCAGTCAGTATTTCTAAATGCTCCTCACGAATGCCCCAAAAAGACCCACGGACTCCCGGATGCCCCGGCGGAACCCTCCCGTCGGAACGTCTGCTCTGACTCCGGCTCATAGGGTCGACCGCGCGGACCGGGCGTTTTTTTTCGCAGGATGAAAAATTCATGGCGACTCAATAATAAATGAGGACACGAGCTTCCGGAACATCCCGCCGACGTCCGGGAATCCCGCCACGGAACTCCGGTTCCCTCCACGCTCGTCCTATCTGCACGAAATGAGACGGCGGCACGGGGTTGGCATGTTCTCCTCTCAGCGCTGGGGATTCCCGGTTCAAATCCCCATCTGGGTGGAGTTTCCATGTTCTCCCCGTGTCCGCGTGGGTTTCCTCCGGGTTCTCTGCTTTCCTCCCACAGTCCAAAAACATGGATCAAGTCAATTGAGTTCTCCAAATTGCCCCATATAGAGTGTGAGTGTGTGCCCAGTGATAGATCGCCCCCTTGTTCTGGGTGTATCTGCCCAGCGTCCGAAACGTTCTCCCCTAGATGGGCATGGGGAACCCCCCCCCCACGACCCTAACAGAGGATAAAGCAGAAGATAATGGATGGATGGGTCTGCGGGTTTTAAGGGCAAACAATCTGATGTCCTCCCCGTGTCCGCGTGGGTTTCCTCTGGGTTCTCCGCTTTCCTCCCACAGTCTAAAAACTTGGATCAAGTCAATTGAGTTCTCCAAATTGCCCCACATAGAGTGTGTGTGTGTGTCCAGTGATAGATTGCCCCCCTGTCCTGGGTGTATCTGCCCAGCGCCTGAAACGTTCTCCCCTAGATAGGTATGGGGAACCCCCCCACGACCCTAATAGAGGATAAAGAAGCAAACAATCTGGGTGGAGTTTCCATGTTCTCCCCGTGTCCACGTGGGTTTCCTCCGGGTTCTCCGGTTTCCTCCCACAGTCCAAAAACAAAGCATGGATTAAGGTCAGTTGAATGCTCCAAATTGCCCCATATAGAGTGTGTCTGTGTGAGTGAGTGTGTGCCCAGCGATAGATTGGCGTCCTGTCCTGGATGTATCTGCCCAGCGCCCAAACGTTCCCCCCTGGATTGGCCCCCACCCCACGACCCTAATAGAGGATAAAGCTGAGGATAACGGATGGCTGAGACGGCGGCTGCGTGAACAAACCCACCGTCTCTCAGCACCGTGCCGGGTTCCGCCGGGTTTGGACAGACAGCGGGACCGAGACGCTCGTCGTCTTTGACGTCTCTGTTTTCTAAATTGGGCCGTTGGTTCTTTAATTGGGCCGTTGGTTCTTTAATTGGGCCGTTCGTTCGACTGACGCCTTAAACAGAACGTAGGCAGCCATGCGGCGGCGCGACGCAGATGTTCGGCCTACTTCAGGATCTAAACAGACCATATGGGAACGTCCGAGGTCGCGACGGGGATGACGGGCACGGCGTGGACGGAGTGGGGGGGGGGGGGGTTCGAGGGAACCCGTAGGTAGAACAGGCTTAAATAAGCCCAGTTTATATTAGTCGGGATTAATCTAATGTGCAATGCGTCAACGGGACGTCTGTATTCGTCTAGAGGGTTGATCAAACCTGCCACTAAGCCCCGCCCACACGCACCGTTTAAATAGCAATGCTGCGTGTGAATACGTCTCCCCGATGGGCGTGGCCATTCTATTCAATCTGACTGCATTTGTATAAAGAACGCAGATCCATAGTCCATTCACCTTGAATCCATGTTTCTGGACGGTGGATAGAAACTCACACGAACATGGGGAGAACATGCAAACAACCCAGATTGAGATGGGGGGAGGGGTCTCCCCTTGCCCATCCAGGGGAGAACATCACACCCAGGACCCAGGACAGGGCACCAATTTATCACTAGGCACACACTCACACACATTATACAGTATTGGGGCAATTTAGAGCAGCCAGTTCACCTTGAAGCCATGCGTTTTCAATCCACAAGTTAACAGGGAGAAAGTGGAAACTCCACCCCAATTGGGATTCGAACCTGAATCCCCAGTGCTGAGAGGAGAACATGCCAACCACTACAACACTGTGCTGCCCCACAGTGGGGCGGTGAAGGGGTTCCCCTTGCCCATCCAAGGGAGAACCTATCATGCGCTGGGCAGATTCACCCAGAATATGGTGCCAATCTAGAACATGCAAACACCACCCAGATCGGGATCCGAACCAGGATCCCCCAGCACTGAGAAGAGAACATACCAATCACTACACCACTATGCTGCCCTACGGTGAAGGGGTTCCCCATGCCCATCCAGGGGAGAACGTTTCGGGCGCTGGGCAGATACACCCAGGACAGGGCGCCAATCCATCGCTGGGCACACACTCACTCACACAGACACACTCTATATGGGGCAATTTGGAGAATTCAATTGACTTGATCCATGTTTTTGGACTTTGGGGAGAAACCAGAGAACCCGGAGGAAACCCACGCAGACACGGGGAGAACATGGAAACTCCACCCAGATGGGGATTCGAACCGGAATCCCTTGTGCTGAGAGGCGAACATGCCAACCACTAAGCCACCGTGCCGCCCACACATTATATAGGGGCAATTTAGAGCAGCAAATTCACCGTGAATTCCTGTGTTTGGACCGTGGGAGGAAACTCGCAGGGACACGGTGGAGAACATGCAAACTCCACCCAGATCGGGATCCGAACCCGGACCCCCCAGCGCTGAGAGGAGAACATGCCAAGCACTACCATCGTAACCATAAATTCACATACAGATTCTATTGAAGTACACCGTTTGTCTCCAGAGGCAGGTTTTTCGTGTCCCCTGTCCCCCGTCCCCCATCCCCCGTCCCCCGTCCCCCGTCCCCTGTCCCGTGTCCCCCGTCCCCTGTCCCCTGTCCCCCGTCCCCCGTCCCCCATCCCCTGTCCCCCGTCCCCCCGTCCCCTGTCCCCCCGTCCCCTGTTCTCCGTCCCCCGTCGCCGTCCCGTGTCCCCTGTCCCCCGTCCCCTGTCCCCCGTCCCCTGTCCCCTGTCTCCTGTCCCCTGTCCCCCGTGCCCCCGTCTCCTGTCCCCGTCCCTGTCCCCCGTCCCCCGTCTCCTGTCCCCCGTCCCCCGTCCCCTGTCCCCCGTCCCCCGTCCCCTGTCTCTGTCCCCCGTCCCCTGTCCCCCGTCCCCCGTCCCGTGTCCCCCGTCCCCCGTCCCCCGTCTCCCGTCCCCTGTCCCCCGTCCCGTTTTAAAATAGCACATATTGGGCGCTCGGCAGGTGAAACCTTCAGCTATCAGATCTTCATACATGTGAAGATAACGGAAGCCTAATTTGGATGCGGGCGTGACCTTCACTTCAGACATCACGGCAGATGAAAGACACAGCGCCCCCATCAGGTCCGAGCACACGCCGATTAAAACGGCTCCATAACGAACGCCGGAATTTAATTAGGGATTTCAAAATCAGAGCGTTCGTTATGTTTCAGCTGAAAAAGAAGCACGAAGCCTCCCTCCATCCGTCCGTCCGTCCGTCCGTCCGTCTGTCCATCCATCCAGTATCTTCTGTTTTATCCTCTACTAGTGTCGTGGGGGGGGGGGGACAGGGGAGAACGTTTCGGGCGCTGGGCAGATACACCCAGGACAGGACACCAATCTATCACTGTACACACACTCACTCACACAGACACACTCTATATGGGGCAATTTGGAGACCTCGATTGATCTTGATCCATGTTTTTGGACTGTGGGAGGAAACCGGAAAACCCGGAGGAAACCCACGCGGACACGGGGAGAACATGGAAACTCCACCCAGATGGGGATTCGAACCGGGACTCCCTAGCGCTGAGAGGAGAACATGCCAACCACTAAGCCACCGTGCCGCCCACCCCATTGGACAAGGTGCCAATCTATTCCTGGGCACACACTCTCTCACACAGCCACCCACACTCTATATGGGGCAATTTAAAACATTCTATTGACCTTGAATCCATGTCTTTGGACTGTGGGAGGAAACCGGAGAACCCGCAGGAAACCTACACGGACACGGGGAGGACATGGAAACTCCACCCAGATGGGGATTCGAACTGGGAATCCCCAGGGCTGAGAAGGAGAACATGCTAAAGACCACACCCTCATAAACTTTGCCTTTCTCACTCTAAAGACAAAAAATTCTGACCTGAAACTGAAGAAAATGCCGGCTCAGGGTTCAAGTCCATGCTGCTGCGACGGCCGCGGCGGGCGAGGACGGGGACCCGTTCTCATCGTAACGTTCTCCATTCGGTGGAACCGAGCGATGGCCCCGTGGGAACGCAGCTCTCCTCTGCAGGTGGCGCTGGTTTGTATCTTACCACAAAAAACTTTTATTAAACACAGATTACATTAAAAAGTTTATGATATTATTTAACCGTACCTGCACATGACGCGGCCCCGGGGCCACATACGGCCCTTCGCCTCCCCTGGTCCGGCCTGGATAAAGTTAATAAGAAGTTAGAAATCAAATCGAAATAAGAACAGAGTATAAATTCGTAGATTGTAGCAATTATAACCAAAAATAAATTTGGATTGTAGCAGTGCACACTCACATAAATTAATAAAGCGATACGGTGCGAGAGGGGGCGTGGCTTATTCTGAATAAATCCCTTTAAAGAAATTAGTTATAAGTCCCGACGTGTGGCGGAATACAGTTACACCCCGTGATTTATTCACAATAATACACAACCTCCAGAGTCTTATTGCTTTAATAAAACACATATATATATAATAAATAGATATAATAAATAATACAATAAAATAATATACAAAAATATAATAAATAAAAAAAAAACAAGCTTTAATTCATAAATAGGTTTATTAAAAAACAAAATCATTAATAATCTAGTCCGGTTTTTAACGTGAACCCTGTTCGCTGAGGAACTGGATTCTGGTTTCCAATCAAACACTGCCATCTAGTGGCCAAATCACAGAACGCAGCTTAAAAAAACGGGAACAAATGTATTGTATGTCACACATTGATGTGAATTTGAAGTGTAGAGAGGTGTGTGTTATTGTCAGTGATGTCACGGATGGACAAACACATCAGCCAATCAGATTTGAAGATAGGAATGAAAGGGCGTGGCGTTATTGTGAATAAATCACCGGAAATATCTGATCGTCCGTGATGTAATCTAGTCTGGTTTAAAAAGTGAACGCCGAACGCTGAGTAACAGGATTCTGGCTTCACTAACAAACAAACACTGCCGTCTAGTGGCCAAATCACAGAACACAGTTTATGAAAAGAGCGCAACAGGTTGAGTGTATTGTATATCACGCATTGATACGAATGTGAAGAGGTGTGTGTTATCGTCAATGATGTCACGGCTGGACGAACAGCTCAGCCAATCAGATTTAAGGAGCGGAACTAGCCATTCTTATATTCATTATTCCATTATCTTCTGCTTTATCCTATATTAGGGTCGTGGGAGGGGGGTTCCCCATGCCCATCCAGGGGAGAACGTCTCGGGCGCTGGGCAGATACACCCAGGACAGGACGCCAATCTATTGCTGGGCACACACTCACTCACACAGACACACTCTATATGGGGCAATTTGGAGAACTCAATTGACCTTGATCCATATTTTTGGACTGTGGGAGGAAACCGGAGAACCCGGAGGAAACCCACGCGGACACGGGGAGAACATGGAAACTCCACCCAGATTGGGATTCCAACCGGGAATCCCTAGCGCTGAGAGGAGAACATGCTAAACCACTAAGCCACCATGCCACCCCCATTTTTATATTAACCCAGTAAATAAATGATTCATTCCTTCATCCATTATCTCCCGCTTTATCCTCTATTAGGGTCGCGGGGGGGGTTCCCCATGCCCATCCAGGGGAGAACGTCTCGGGCGCTGGGCAGATACACCCAGGACAGGGCACCAATCCATCTCTGGACACACACTCACTCACACATACACACTCTATATGGGACAATTTGGAGAACTCAATTGACTTGATCCATGTTTTTGGACTGTGGGAGGAAACCGGAGAACCCGGAGGAAACCCACGCGGACACGGGGAGAACATGGAAACTCCACCCAGATGGGGATTCAAACTGGGAATCCCTAGTGCTGAGAGGAGAACATGCTAAACCACTAAGCCAGCGTGCCGCCTAAATGATTTAATTGAATAGAATTTAAAATGAATGCTCTCAGCACTGGTTTCATATTAAATTGGGTTCGAGTCGATAGTTTGGACCGAAAAAAAAAAAAACCCAAACCTTTATTTAATAAAGTTAATAAAGTTAATAAAGTTAATAAAGTTGTATGGCACATTATATAAAGTCTGTTTAACTGAAGCGTACGGGGCGCGACCTTTTCATACCTCTCCCCAACATTTAGGAACTTTTCGGCCGTCCGGTCCGAATCCAGCGTTCTGAAGAGACGGGAATCGTTATTAAAGATGAATTAGCATCATTTATTTAAGAACTCGGTTCTTTAAGGATGCATATGGAACGGTGCCAAAAGTCAGCTGCAGCTTCAATCCAGGGAAGTGTGTGTGTGTGTGTGTGTGTGTGTGTGTGTGTGTGTGTGTGTGTGTGTGTGTGTGTGTGTAGCAATAGGCTTATTGTGTAGTCGAGGTTTCGTTAAGGACGTCCTCCCCCGTGTGTATAGATATCCTCCATAGTAATGATATACAATACATTATATAACCATCCATTATCTTCAGCTTTATCCTCTGCTAGGTTTGCGGGGGGGGGGGGGGGGGGGTGGGGGGGGGGGGGGGGGGGGGGGGGGGGGGGGGGGGGGGGGGGGGGGGGGGGGGGGGGGGGCAGTTCCCCATGCCCATCCAGGGGAGAACGTTTCGGGCGCTGGGCAGATAGACCCAGGACAGGACGCCGATCTATCGCTGGGCACACACTCACTCACACAGACACACTCTATATGGGGCAATTTGGAGAATTCAAATGACCTTGGTCCATGTTTTTGGACTGTGGGAGGAAAGCTGAGGACCCGGAGGAAACCCACGCGGACACAGGGAGTAAAGGGCTCTCCGCAAATTGCCCTCCGTAGTAATTAGGAAGCATACGGCGGCATGGTGAGGGGGGGTGGGTGGAGGGGTTTTAAAAGGACACACACTCATTAGGCGGAGTCAGGTCAGGTGCATTAATTAACCTCTATTAGGGTCGCGGGGGGGGTTCCCCATGCCCATCCAGGGGAGAACGTCTCGGGCACTGGGCAGATAGACCCAGGACAGGACGCCAATCCATCGCTGGGCACACACTCACTCACACAGACACACTCTATATGGGGCAATTTGGAGAACTCAATTGACTTGATCCATGTTTTTGGACTGTGGGAGGAAAGCGGAGAACCCGGAGGAAACCCACGCAGACACGGGGAGAACATGCAAACTCCACCCAGATTGGGATTCGAACCGGGAATCCCTAGAAACATTCCCCCCTGGATGGGCATGGGGAACCCCCATGGATTCAAGGTAAGTTGAATGCTCCAAATTGCCCCATATAGAGTGTGTCTGTGTGAGTGAGTGTGTGTCCAGAAATAGATCGGCGTCCTGTCCTGGGTGTATCTGCCCAGCGCCTGAAACGTTCTCCCCTGAATGGGTATGTGGAACCCCCCCCCCCCCGCCCCCCCGCCCCACCCCGGCCCACGTGAAACCAGTAGAGGATTTAGTGGAAGATAACGGGTGGATGGGTTTTAAAAGGACGCACACTCATTAGGCGGAGTCAGGTCAGGTGCATTAATTAACCGTCCATCCATTTAAATTAAAAGACCATCAACCCCCCCCCCCCCCCCACAAGTGGTTACTATGGTTAAGTCTGTATGGGGTTCCTCCGGGTTCTCCCACAGCATATATATTCATTCATTCATTCATTCATTATCTCCCTCTTTATCCTCTATTAGGGTCGCGGGGGGGGGTTCCCCATGCCCATCCAGGGGAGAACGTTTCGGGCGCTGGGCAGATACACCCAGGACAGGACGCCAATCCATCGCTGGGCACACACTCACTCACCCAGACACACTCTATATGGGGCAATTTGGAGAACTCAATTGACTTAATCCATGTTTTTGGACTGTGGGAGGAAACCGGAGAACCCGGAGGAAACCCACACAGACACGGGGAGAACATGGAAACTCCACCCCGATGGGGATTCGAACCGGGAATCTTCCCTCTTCCCCCGTCCCTCGTCCCCCGTCCCTCGTCCCCCGTCCCCCGTCCCTCGTCCCCCGTCCCTCGTCCCCGTCCCTCTTCCCCCGTCCCTCTTCCCCCGTCCCCGTCCCTCTTAAAGCCCCGTCCCCTTCCGCCGTCCCCCGTTCCTCGTGCCCCTCTTCCCCCGTCCCCTCGTCCCTCTTTTTTCCCCCGTCCCCCGTCCCCGTCCCTCGTCCCCCGTCCCCCCGTCCCCTCTTCCCCGCCCCCCGCCCCCCGTCCCTCTTTCCCCCGCCCCCCTTCCCCGTCCCTCGTCCCCCGTCCCCCGTCCCTTTTCCCTCGTCCCCGTCCCCCGTCCCCGTCCCCCGTCCCCCGTCCCCCGTCCCTCTTCCCCCGTCCCCCGTCCCTCTTCCCCCGTCCCTCCGTCCCTCGTCCCCCGTCCCCCGTCCCTCGTCCCCCGTCCCCCTTCCGTCGTCCCCCGTCCCTCGTCCCCCTTCCCCCGTCCCCCTTCCCCCGTCCCTCGTCCCTCTTCCCCCGCTCCCCCGTCCCTCGTCCCCCTCGTCCCCCGTCCCTCTTCCCCCGTCCCCCGCCCCCGTCCCCCGTCCCCCGTCCCTGTCCCCCGTCCCCCGTCCCTCGTCCCCCGTCCCCCGTCCCCCGTCCCTCGTCCCCCGTCCCCCGTCCTCTTCCCCCGTCCCCCGTCCCTCGTCCCCCGTCCCCGTCCCCCTCTTCCCCCGTCCCTCGTCCCTCTTCCCCGCCCCCCGTCCCTCGTCCCCGTCCCTCTTCCCCCGTCCCCCGCCCCCCGTCCCCCGTCCCTCGTCCCCCGTCCCCCGTCCCTCGTCCCCCGTCCCCCGTCCCTCGTCCCCCGTCCCCCTTCCCCCGTCCCCCGTCCCTCGTCCCCCGTCCCTCTTCCCCCGTCCCCCGTCCCTCGTCCCCCGTCTCCCTCTTCCCCCGCCCCCTTCCCCACGTCCCCCGTCCCCCTTCCCCGTCCCCGTCCCTCTTCCCCCGTCCCCCGTCCCCCGTCCCTCTCCCCCCGTCCCCCCGTCCCTCTTCCCCCGTCCCTCGTCCCCCGTTCCCCCGTCCCTCGTCCCCCGTCCCTCGTCCCCCGTCCCCTTCGTCCCCGTCCCCCGTCCCCCGTCCCTCGTCCCCGTCCCTGCGGCGGTGCCAGGAATCCTGAAGCTGAATGAAAACCTTCCAGCATTAATCCTTACTTGACGGGATCTACAGTTTCGCTGGAATTCAATTTAGCTCAATCTAATTTGTCGAGCTCGACGGAGTGCACTAAAAATATATTTCCTTACGAGCGCCGGCGGAATAATTCACCCACCAACCTCGAACCGGGGCCTGAACTTCAGCGCTCTGATTCCAGCTCGTCACCAGATCGAAAGTATGTGGACGTGCCTCATCTCCTTCAGAGTTCGGCGTTCGTTTCAATAAAGCATCCTGGTTCCTGCACCGTGTTCCTACATCGTGGTTCCTGCACCGTGTTCCTGCACCGGGATTCCTACATCGTGGTTCCTGCACCGTGTTCCTGCACCGGGGTTCCTACATCGTGGTTCCTGCACCATGTTCCTGTATCGGGTTCCCACATGGTTACTGCGTCTTGGTTTCCGCATTGTGTATCCACGTGGTCTTTCCTGGATTGTGGCTTCTGCATCGTGGTTCCCGCACCTTGTTCCAGTTCCTGTATTGGGTTCCCACATTGTGTTCCTACATCATGGTTCCTGCATCATGTTCCAGCAATATGTTCCTGTATGAGGTTCCCACATTGCCTCCCTGTATCGGGTTCCCGCACCATGTACCCGCATTGTGTTTCCTGCTTTGTGGTTCCCACACTGTCTTCCAGTATCAGGTTCTCACATTGTGGTTCCTGCACCATGTTTCAGTTCCTGTATTGGGTTCCCACATTGTGTTCCTGCATCTTGGTTCCCGCACCGTGTTCCAGTTCCTGTATGAGGTTCCCACATTGTGCTCCTGCATCTTGGTTCTCACACCATGTTCCAGTTCCTGTATTGGACCATGTTCCTGTATGAGGTTCCCACATTGTGTTCCTGCATCGTGGTTCCTGCATCTTGGTTCTCGCACCATGTTCCAGTTCCTGTATTGAGGTTGTCCCACATTGTGTTCCTGCATCGTGGTTCCTGCATCTTGGTTCCCGCACCTTGTTCCAGTTCCTGTATTGGGTTCCCACATTGTGTTCCTACATCATGGTTCCTGCATCATGTTCCAGCAATATGTTCCTGTATGAGGTTCCCACATTGCCTCCCTGTATCGGGTTCCCGCACCATGTACCCGCATTGTGTTTCCTGCTTTGGGTTCCCACACTGTGTTCCAGTATCAGGTTCTCACATTGTGGTTCCTGCACCATGTTCAGTTCCTGTATTGGGTTCCCACATTGTGTTCCTGCATCTTGGTTCCCGCACCGTGTTCCAGTTCCTGTATGAGGTTCCCACATTGTGCTCCTGCATCTTGGTTCTCACACCATGTTCCAGTTCCTGTATTGGACCATGTTCCTGTATGAGGTTCCCACATTGTGTTCCTGCATCGTGGTTCCTGCATCTTGGTTCTCGCACCATGTTCCAGTTCCTGTATGAGGTTCCCACATTGTGTTCCTGCATCGTGGTTCCTGCATCTTGGTTCTCGCACCATGTTCCAGTTCCTGTATTGGGTTCCCACATTGTGTTCCTACATCATGGTTCCTGCATCATGTTCCAGCAATATGTTCCTGTATGAGGTTCCCACATTGCCTCCCTGTATCGGGTTCCCGCACCATGTACCCGCATTGTGTTTCCTGCTTTGTGGTTCCCACACTGTCTTCCAGTATCAGGTTCTCACATTGTGGTTCCTGCACCATGTTTCAGTTCCTGTATTGGGTTCCCACATTGTGTTCCTGCATCTTGGTTCCCGCACCGTGTTCCAGTTCCTGTATGAGGTTCCCACATTGTGCTCCTGCATCTTGGTTCTCACACCATGTTCCAGTTCCTGTATTGGACCATGTTCCTGTATGAGGTTCCCACATTGTGTTCCTGCATCGTGGTTCCTGCATCTTGGTTCTCGCACCATGTTCCAGTTCCTGTATGAGGTTCCCACATTGTGTTCCTGCATCGTGGTTCCTGCATCTTGGTTCTCGCACCATATTCCAGTTCCTGTATTGGGTTCCCACATTGTGTTCCAGCACCATGTTCCTGTATAGGGTTCCCACATTGCCTCCCTGTATCGGGTTCCTGCACCGTGTACCCGCATCATGGTTCCTGTATAAAGTTCCCACATTGCCTCCGTGCTCAGCCATAGATTAGCGCCCTCTCCTGGGTGTATCTGCCCAGCGCCCAAAATGTACTACCCTGGATGGGCATGGGGAACCCCCCCCCCCATCCCGTCCCTGTCCCTGTCCCGTGACCCTAGTAGAGGATTAAGCTGAAGATAATGAATGAATCCATATCTGAGTGGAGTTTGCATGTTCTCCCCATGTCGGCATGGGTTTCCTCAGGGTTCTCTGGTTTCCCCATATAGTGTATAACTATACAGTTCCCTATATGTGTGTGTGTGTGTGTGAGTGTGTGTCTGTGTGTTCAGAGCGGGAGGTTAGGTGGTGCAGCAGGGAACGTGGTGGTACATTCCCCTGACGTTCTGAGTGGAGCAGGAGGAGAACGATGCCCTGAAACGGTTCCCGGTGTGTTTAAGGTGGAGGAATGAGAGCTCTGCAGAACGCCGCTCGCATCTGAATTAACCACAAAACTCCCATGTTCTATGCATATAATGCCGGTTGCCACGGTTACCCCTCCCAGGAACAGGCGGCTGCGCGGTTCCGATCAGACGGCGTTACGTAAACACTCGAGTCCGTGACGCGCATCACGGCAAAGCGGAGCGAAGTGAGGCGTCGGAACAACGTTTAAACGACGCAGTCGGCCGTTGTATTCACGTTCTCTGATACGGGGGTCGTCCGTTCCGTCCAGCAGAGCGTCCGTCGGCCTTTTTTAGATTCGGCGTGGCGCCCACTGCAGGAGCCCAGCTGCAGATTCAGGGTTAAACCGGTCATGAGATTATAATCCAACATCACCGGCGGTACCTGATAACAATCCCACCGGAACCAGGACGGAAGGAGAACCAAGACTGTCGGTGCCATGACGTCGCTGATGGACTGAGCGCTCTTTTATATTTAAAACCAACTTCTGTTTGTGAAAATTACACGTTAATTAAATTTAATTTACAAGAAACACAGATTTCTCGCTACTGTTGAAAAGGGATGTAGAAGTTTTGGCAGCTGTTGTTCATGAGGGATTATAGTAGTTGCGGTAACTGTTATTTGTGAGACTATAGTAGTTGGGGAAACCATTGTGCATGAGGGATTATAGTAGTTGTGGTAACTTGTTTGTGAGATTATAGTAGTTGAAGAAACCATTGTGCATGAGGGATTATAGTAGTTGTGGCAACAGTTTTTTTATGTGGGATTATGGGGCAGTTTATGGGGTGGCAACTGTTGTTCACGAGGGATTTTAGTAGTTGTGGCAGCTGTTTAGGAGGGAATGTGGTGTAGTTGTGACAACTATTGTTCATGAGGGATTATAGTAGTTGTGGTAACTGTTGTTTGTGAGATTATAGTAGTTGGGGAAACCATTGTGCATGAGGGATTATAGTAGTTGTGGTAACTTGTTTGTGAGATTATAGTAGTTGAAGAAACCATTGTGCATGAGGGATTATAGTAGTTGTGGCAACCGTTTTTTATGTGGGATTATGGGGCAGTTTATGGGGTGGCAACTGTTGTTCATGAGGGATTTTAGTAGTTGTGGCAGCTGTTTAGGAGGGAATGTGGTGTAGTTGTGACAACTATTGTTCATGAGGGATTATAGTAGTTGTTGCAACCATTGTGTATGAGGGATTATGGTAGTTGTGGTAGCTGTTGTCTAAAAGGGATTATAGTAGTTGTGGCAACTATTGTTCATGAAAGATTGATAGTTGTGGCAACCGTCGTTCATGAGGGATTATAGTAGTTGTGGCCACCGTTATGTGGGATTATAGTAGTTGTGGCCACCGTTGTTCATGTGGGATTATAGTAGTTGTGGCCACCGTTATGTGGGATTATAGTAGTTGTGGCCACCGTTATGTGGGATTATAGTAGTTGTTGCAAACGTTTATGAGGGATTACAGAAGTTGTGGCAACTACTGTTCATGAAAGATTGATAGTTGTGGCAACCGTTGTTCATGTGGGATTATAGTAGTTGTGGCCACCGTTATGTGGGATTATAGTAGTTGTGGCCACCGTTGTTCATGTGGGATCATAGTAGTTGTGGCCACCGTTATGTGGGATTATAGTAGTTGTGGCCACCGTTATGTGGGATTATAGTAGTTGCGGCCACCGTTATGTGGGATTATAGTAGTTGTGGCAAACGTTCATGTGGGATTATAGTAGTTGCGGCAAACGTTCATGTGGGATTATAGTAGTTGCGGCAAACGTTCATGTGGGATTATAGTAGTTGCGGCAGGCAAATTACGCAAATCGTTTTAAAGTAGAACCCATTTTAGAACCCGCTCCGTTGAACTCAAGCTCAAACTCGGCTCCGATTCGCGCCGACCTCAGCAATCGGCATCAGAACCTTCACAACGAGGCACGAAACAATTAAGCTAATGAGTTAATGGACAGACGGTGGAACCCGGTCCGCACCCCGCACGCTCGTAAACCCGTTTCTCCAGCTGCCCTCGCACTCCAGTCTGAGGTTAAAGACGCGTGTTTCATTAGAGCAGGTGGTATGGCGGAACCAGGGGGCGTGTCCCGGCGGGGGTGTGGGGGGTGTGGGGGGCGACCCCGCAGGCGAGCCGGGTGAGGGTAAACAGATCCGGCAGCGATGACGGACGACGCCGCGTCTTTATTCATTCATATATTCCGATTTATTTCCATAATGGAGGGAACGGCGCGGAACGGCGCGGAACGCCGGCGCCCCCGTTTGATTCCGCAGAGCGCTAACGAGCGGCGAGGTCAGAGACTTACGCATTTTCCATCCCGCATCGTTAATGCAGCCGCTCGTTTAATCAGCGCATTTTAATTACTCCAGAGATTTCACAAAGACGCCATTCAGAGATTATCATCTGGGATTTCCATGATCTACACGGTGGCTTAGTGGTTTGGCATGTTCTCCTCTCAGCGCTAGGGATTCCAGGTTCGAATCCCCATCTGGGTGGAGTTTCCATGTCCTCCCCGTGTCCACGTGGGTTTCCTCCGGGTTCTCCGGTTTCCTCCCACAGTCCAAAAAACATGGATCAAGGTCAGTTTGAATTCTCCAAATTGCCCCATATAGAGGCGGCATGGTGGCTTAGTGGTTTGGCATGTTCTCCTCTCAGCGCTAGGGATTCCAGGTTCGAATCCCCATCTGGGTGGAGTTTCCATGTCCTCCCCGTGTCCACGTGGGTTTCCTCCGGGTTCTCCGGTTTCCTCCCACAGTCCAAAAACATGGATCAAGGTCAGTTGAATTCTCCAAATTGCCCCATATAGAGGCGGCATGGTGGCTTAGTGGTTTGGCATGTTCTCCTCTCAGCGCTAGGGATTCCAGGTTCGAATCCCCATCTGGGTGGAGTTTCCATGTCCTCCCCGTGTCCACGTGGGTTTCCTCCGGGTTCTCCGGTTTCCTCCCACAGTTCAAAAACATGGATCAAGGTCAGTTGAATTCTCCAAATTGCCCCATATAGAGGCGGCATGGTGGCTTAGTGGTTTGGCATGTTCTCCTCTCAGCGCTAGGGATTCCCGGTTCGAATCCCCATCTGGGTGGAGTTTCCATGTCCTCCCCGTGTCCACGTGGGTTTCCTCCGGGTTCTCCGGTTTCCTCCCACAGTCCAAAAACATGGATCAAGGTCAGTTGAATTCTCCAAATTGCCCCATATAGAGGCGGCATGGTGGCTTAGTGGTTTGGCATGTTCTCCTCTCAGCGCTAGGGATTCCCGGTTCGAATCCCCATCTGGGTGGAGTTTCCATGTCCTCCCCGTGTCCACGTGGGTTTCCTCCGGGTTCTCCGGTTTCCTCCCACAGTCCAAAAACATGGATCAAGGTCAATTGAGTTCTCCAAATTGCCCCATATAGAGGCGGCACAGTGGCTTAGTGGTTTAGCATGTTCTCCTCTCAGCTCTAGGGATTCCAGGTTCGAATCCCCATCTGGGTGGAGTTCCCATGTTCTCCCCATGACCGAGTGGGTTTCCTCCGGGTTCTCCGGTTTCCTCCCACAGTCCAAAAACATGGATCAAGGTCAATTGAGTTCTCCAAATTGCCCCATATAGAGGTGGCACGGTGGCTTAGTGGTTTAGCATGTTCTCCTCTTAGAGCTGGGGATTCCCGGTTCGAATCCCCATCTGGGTGGAGTTTCCATGTTCTCCCCATGTCCGCGTGGGTCTCCTCCGGGTTCTCCGGTTTCCTCCCACAGTCCAAAAACACATGGATCAAGGTCAATTGAGTTCTCCAAATTGCCCCATATAGTGTGTGTCTATGTGAGTAAGTGTGTGTCCAGTGATAGATTGCCCCCCCTGTCCTGGGTGTGTCTGCCCAGCACCCAAGACGTTCTCCCCTGGATGGACATGGGGAACCCCGCCCCCCCTCCCCCCCCCCCCCCCCCCCCCCCCGCGACCCTTATGTTTGCCAAACTCCTAAAGTGATATTGAGGGCTTGTTTGATTTTAAAGGTGAGTTCCTGAGGCGTGGACACTCGGCTCGTCCAGCGCAGAGCGCCGCCGTCATCGACCCGTGGTTAGAACGTGCGGGTCAATAAACCCGGGACGGTCGTCTCCGCCGGCGGAACGTCCCCGCAGAACGCGCTCGGTCGGATCGATGCAGGAATAAACCGGATTACGCCGCTGATGGGATTACACACCGTAACGGAAGATCCATGGCTTCACCCCCCCCCCCCCCCCCCCGGCAGGGTCCCCACATGCCCCCCCCCCCCCCCAGAGTCCTCATGGGTGGTTTGCATGTTCTCCTCTCAGAGTCCTCATCTGTGTGGTTTGCATGTTCTCCTCTCAGAGTCCTCATCTGTGTGGTTTGCAGTTTCTCCTCTCAGAGTCCTCATCTGGGTGGTTTGCAGGTTCTCCTCTCAGAGTCCTCATCTGTGTGGTTTGCAGGTTCTCCTCTCAGAGTCCTCATCTGGGTGGTTTGCAGGTTCTCCTCTCAGAGTCCTCATCTGTGTGGTTTGCATGTTCTCCCCGTGGGCGACATGGTGGATTAGTGGTTGGCATGTTCTCCTCTCAGCATTGGGGATCCAGGTTCGAATCCTAATCTGGGTGGAGTTTGCATGTTCTCCTCTCAGAGTCCTAATCTGTGTGGTTTGCATGTTCTCCCCGTGGGCGGCATGGCGGCTTAGTGGTTGGCATGTTCTCCTCCAAGAGCTGGGGATCCAGGTTCGAGTCCTAATCTGGGTGGAGTTTGTGCTCCCCATTGGCAGATTAGTGGTTGGGCATGTTCTCCTCTCAGAGCTGGGGATCCAGGTTCGAGTCCTAATCTGTGTGGTTTGCATGTTCTCCCCGTGGGCGACATGGTGGATTAGTGGTTGGCATGTTCTCCTCTCAGCATTGGGGATCCAGGTTTGAATCCTAATCTGTGTGGTTTGCATGTTCTCCCCATGCGCGGCATGGTGGCTTAGTGGTTTGGCATGTTCTCCTCTCAGAGCTGGGGATCCAGGTTCGAGTCCTAATCTGTGTGGTTTGCATGTTCTCCCCGTGGGCGACATGGTGGATTAGTGGTTGGCATGTTCTCCTCTCAGCATTGGGGATCCTTGTTCGAATCCTAATCTGGGTGGAGTTTGCATGTTCTCCTCTCAGAGTCCTCATCTGGGTGGTTTGCATGTTCTCCCCGTGGGCGGCATGGTGGCTTAGTGGTTGGCATGTTCTCCTCTCAGAGCTGGGGATCCAGGTTTGAATCTGGGTGGAGTTTGCATGTTCTCTCCATGGGTGGCACGGAGGCTTAGTGGTTGGCATGGTCTCCTCTCAGTGTTGGGGATCCATGTTCGAATTCCAATCTGGGTGGTTTGCATGTTCTCCTCTCAGAGCTGGGGATCCAGGTTCGAGTCCTAATCTGTGTGGTTTGCATGTTCTCCCCGTGGGCGACATGGTGGATTAGTGGTTGGCATGTTCTCCTCTTAGAGCTGGGGATCCAGGTTCGAATCCCAGTCTGGGTGGAGTTTGCATGTTCTCCCCGTGGGCGGCTCCTCCAGGTTCTCCAGTGTCCTCTCACAGTCCAAAAAAGTCCTTGGATTTAAGGTGAATTGGCTCCTCTAAATTGGCTCCAGTGCCAAATACGTTCTCCCCTGGATGGGCATAGGGAACCTTCCCCCCCCCACTCTGACGCTTTTGTCATTACTTGATAGTTGGGGGTCAGCACTGAAATGGCCCCCCTGGAGGGCCCATGGCCCATGTTGAGTTTGGTGCCACTTGACCCTTCAGTGGACCCCCTCCATTCTCCACTTGCAGGTCATGGGCCACATATAGAGCCAAATGAGGGCCCCGCTTCAGCCAAAAATAGCTTAACTGAAAGCAGCACCACCAAAGATGCGTTTTGGGACACGTGGTCCGTTCGTATGTGTTCATATGGGGGCCACATTTGGCCCTCATGCCGTCTGCTGGTGCTGGTTGCCCAGCGAGGCCCCATCTCAGCCAGGGTTCCCGCCGAAGGGAAAGTAAGAAAGCAGAAACTTCACGGCGTTCCGCAGACGAGCTCTAAACACCGGCGGTAACGATCCAAACAGACCGGGAGCCGGCGGAACGTCTCGGGCGCGAGACCGCTCGGAACGCCAGCGTTATCAACAACGACGTCTAATTGCGCCGGACCTTTGGACTCTCTGTCACATTACGGAACGGGAGGCGCGGGGACGAGAGGAGCCGCGGCGAGAGACAAACCCGCGTACGTCGTTAAGTGCAAGACGCAGAAATGTCAGCGGGGGACGGTTCCACCGCGGAACTTCCTCCCGCCATTAAATCAAATGGCACGTCAGCTTAGTCTGGGAAACACTGATACCGCCGGTCAGCTGTGTGGGATGATTTGATTTGGATCCGGGCGAGCGTACTCCCTTAATCACAGCGGGGGGACGGCGGAGGCGGGCGGGCGGGGGGGGGGGGGGGCGAACATAATCAGAGGAAAAGATGGATTCAATTCGGTTCGTGGCCACGTCGGGACGAATACATCACCGTTATATTAAAACCACAGCCGAGCGGCGAGCGCGAGACCGACTGAATTTAAAAACGGACAGAGGACACAGAGGACAAAGAAAAGGGTGTCTGAAGGAGACCGGAGTGAGACAGGAAAGAGACTGGAATGAGACGGGAATGAGACTGAATGAGACTGAATGGAGAGAGACTGGAATGAGACTGAATGGAGAGAGACTGGAATGAGAGTGGAATGAGACAGGAATGAGACGGAATGGAGAGAGACTGGAATGAGACGGAATGGAGAGAGACTGGAATGAGAGCGGAATGAGACGGAATGGAGAGAGACTGGAATGAGAGCGGAATGAGACGGAATGGAGAGAGACTGGAATGAGAGCGGAATGAGACAGGAATGAGCCGGAATGGAGAGAGACTGGAATGAGACTGAATGGAGAGAGACTGGAATGAGACTGAATGGAGAGACTGGAATGAGACTGAATGGAGAGACTGGAATGAGACTGAATGGAGAGAGACTGGAATGAGAGTGGAATGAGACTGAACGGAGAGAGACTGGAATGAGAGTGAAATGAGACTGAATGGAGAGAGACTGGAATGAGACTGAATAGAGTGTGGAGTGAGTGTGGAGTGAGACTGGAGTGAGCAAGACGGGGTGGTGCGAGAATGGAATGAGACTGAAATAAGACTGGAGTGAGACTGTGGTGAGAATGGAGTGAGACTGGAATGAGACTGCAGTGATACTGAATGGATCGAGACTGGAGCGAGACTGGTCTGAGCAAGACTGGGTGGAGTGAGACTGGAGTGAGACTTGAATGAGACAGGAGTGAGACTGGAGCGAGACTGGGGTGAGACTTGAGTGAGACTGGAGCGAGATTGAGGTGAGACTTGATGGTGAGAGAACAGAATGAGACTGGAGTGAGACTGTGGTGAGAATGGAGTTGGACTGGAATGAGACTTGAGGGAGGACAGTGGTGAGACTGGGGTGAGGCAGGATGGAGTGAGACTGGAGTGAGACTGGAGTGAGACTGAAGTGAGACTGGAGTGAGACTGGAGTGAGACTGGATGGAGTGATGACAGCGGGCCGATACCTTATGAGCACTAAACCTGTTTATAAACTGCGTTCTGTAATTTGGCCACTAGAGGGCCGTTTAATTAATTGTTAGAGAAACCCGGAATCCTGTTACTCAGAGATCAGCGTTCACTTTAAAAATCGGAGCAGATCACGACGTGGAAGAGCAGATTAATTAATTAATTTAGTTTTTAATGAACGCATTAACGAATCTAGGCTTGTTTTTTTTTTTTTAATTACAGTGTTTTGTTTATTAAAGCAACGCGACACTCGAGGTCGTGTGTTAATCTGAATAAATCACACACTTCACAACACGTCGGGACTAATAACACCTCTCCATGTGATTTATTCAGAATAAGCCACGCCCCCACCGCTTTAATGAAGCGGCGGCCTCTCACACTGACGGGACGTCACGGCGAGTTCCACCCTGCTGCTGCCGCCATGCTGAGTCAGCACGAAACTAACGCATCATTCTTTAATGTACAGTGCGCCACGCGCGCCGTTCCTCCTCATCCGCCTCGGAACGCTGAAACCAACGGAACGCTGAAACCATCGGAACGCTGAAACCAACGGAACGCTGAAACCATCGTAACGCTGAAACCAACGGAACGCTGAAAACATTCATTCATTCATCCAATGTCTCCCGCTTTATCCTCTATTAAGGTCGCCGGGGGGGGGGGGGGGGGTTCCCCATGTCCATCCAGGGGAGAACGTCTCGGGCGCTGGGCAGATAGACCCAGGACAGGGCGCCAATCCATCGCTGGGCACACACTCACTCACACAAACACACTCTATATGGGGCAATTTGGAGAATTCAATTGACCTTGATCCATGTTTTTTGGACTGTGGGAGGAACCCGGAGGTAACCCACGCGGACACGGGGAGAACATGGAAACTCCACCCTGATGGGGATTCGAACCGGGAATCCCTAGTGCTGAGAGGAGAACATGCTAAACCACTAAGCCACCGTGCCGCCACGCTAAAACCAACGGAACGCTATTAAATCGGACCGCATTCGTACAGGGAACGCAGATCCATAGAACACACACCACACTGTGGATTCTCCATTCACAGGAACACGGAGAACCTCATGGAGAAGCGCATTGAGTTCAGGTGGCTGCACCGCCCAAATAGCAACCCGCCAAAGTCAGTCACACACACACACACACACACACACACACACACACTCTATATGGGGCAATTTTGAGAACTCAATTGATTTGATCCATGTTTTTGGACTGTGGGAGGAAACCGGAGGACCCGGAGGAAACCCACGTGGACACGGGGAGAACATGGAAACTCCACCCACATTGGGATTCGAACCGGGAACCCCTAGTGCTGAGAGGAGAACATGCTGCACTGCCACTTGTTCAATAGAAATCAAATGTATTGTTTGTGGTTTGTACACCGGGTGGCATGTTCTCCTCTCAGCACTAGGTATTCCCAGTTCGAATCCCCATCTGGGTGGCGATTCCATGTTCTCCCCATGTCCGCGTGGATTTCCTCCGGGTTCTCCGGTTTCCTCCCACAGTCCAAAAAACATGGATCAAGTTCAGTTGAATTCTCCAAATTGCCCCATATAGAGTGTGTGAGAGAGAGTGTGCCCAGCGATAGATTGCCCCCCTGTCCTGGGTGTATCTGCCCAGCGCCCGAAACGTTCTCCCCTGGATGGGCAGGGGGACCCCCCCCCCCGCGACCCTAATAGAGGATAAAGCGGGAGATCTCCGTGCTTCGGATGCGTCAGACAATTATGTTACGTTTGCCAACTATGTAGTAGAGTGTGTGGTACAGGATTTTGGGAGTCCATTTAAAAATGCATACTCATTTTATTCGTCAGTAGTGAATTTGGAACAGCGTTATTCAAACCCAGAGTTAAAGAAACGACACGTTCTATACAGAGGTGTGACGGCGGGAGTTAGGAAAGAAAATCCAGAAGGAAGAAAAAAAAAAATTCAAGAAAATAATATATAAAAAAAAAAAAAAAAAAAAAAAAAAAAAAACCCAGACACCGAACGTTCAGGACGCCTGCGGGAGAACGCAGCCTCCTCCGAAATCCGAAAAGCCCTTTTTGGAAGCGGGAGTCGGGGGAATCCGACGCTACGGAACGCCATCCGGAGGAAATAAGGTTAAAATCATCATATATACAGACATCTGTACAGAGCGGCGGAGACACGCGTCCGGATTCAACGGGGGAAAGGACGACCGATTCGGGAACGGAGAACCCCCCCCGATCTTTGGAAAGTGGCTCGAGTCGGTCGCGGGTCCCGAGATGGAATATAAATGCGAGAAAGTAAAAGCAATAAAAAAAAAAAATGTATTATAATAATGATAATAATGCGGCCCCCGTCCCGCCGCGAGGTCGTCCCCGACGCCGTCGGGAGCACGGCGAGAACGTGGACGTCGTACGAGGGTCCGGATAACAGAGAGTCCGCGGGACGGGCGGGCGGCGTGAACGGCGTGAGGTGCGATCGCTGGTGGAGGTCGGGTCGCCGCACCACCACCATCACAACCACCGGCACACGTCACGCCGCTCACGGGCCGATCCCCGAGTCGATGGACGTCTGCTTGCGCGCGGTCTTCGGAGGCGGCGGGGGCGGAGTCTTGCTCGGCAGCGGCGGCGGCAGGTGCTGCGGAGAGACGAGCACACACACACACACACACACACACACACACACACACACACACACACAGCGTGATTCAAAAGCCTGGAGGTGGAGGACTGACCGACGGCAGGACAGTTAAGGCGGTACATCGTCGGTTCCCGGCCGTCACCTCCATCAGGCCGCCTGTCCATCACGCTAAGGGTGCTGAAAATAAATCGATTCTTCAAAGGATCGCGATTCGTAGTCCTGACGATTCTGAATCGATTCAAAATGCATCATTTTTAAGTTTTAAAGATTTGCAGAATCTAAAGTCACTCTGACTGTAAAGTCTGTATTTTAGTTTCGATTAAAGGTGAATGCACCATGGTAAACTTTGGTATTAATATATTTAGAATTGTTTGTTCATTGATGATTTTTTTATGTAAGAAAAAGCCGGGCAGCTAAGCAATCCAATACGGCTCATTTTAATTTATGCGCAATCCTATTTTTTGTATAAATATAAAATGATGCAGAAAGAGTTTGATTCGGGAACGGAACCTGAAATGTTCGTTTTAAATAAATGTTCTATTCGTTTACATCGTCGTTTCCTCTCGACAATCACATCATTTAAACTAAATGGAAAGACCATTTGAACTGGAAAAAAAAAAATTAATAAATAAATCGATTCTGAATCGAAAATCATTTCTGAATCGAATTCGTGACGTCATTTAAATTTAAATACCATTTGAACTGAAAAATCGATTCTGAATCGGAAATCGATTCTGAATCAAAAATGGATTCTGAATCGAAAATCGACTCTAAATCAAAAATCGTTTCTGAATCGAAAATCGTTTCTGAATTGATATCGATTCTGAATCGAATTGTGACCTCATTTAAATACCATTTGAACGGAAAAATCGATTCTGAATCGAAAATCGTTTCTGAATCGAAAATAATTTCTGAATCGAATATCGATTCTGAATCGGATCGTGACCTCATTTAAATTTAAATACCATTTGAACTGAAAAATCGATTCTGAATCAAAAAACGATTCTGAATTGAAAATCGTTTCTGAATCGAAAACCATTTCTGAATCAAATATTGATTCTGAATCGAATTGTGACCTCATTTAAATTTAAATACCATTTGAACTGAAAAATCGATTCTTAATCGAAAATCGATTCTGAATCAAAAAATCGTTTCTGAATCGAAAATCGTTTCTGAATCGAAAATCGTTTCTGAATCGAAAATCGTTTCTGAATCAAATATCGATTCTGAATCGAATCGTGACCGCATTTAAATTTAATACCATTTGAACTGAAAAATCGATTCTTAATCGAAAATCGATTCTGAATCAAAAATCGTTTCTGAATCGAAAATCGTTTCTGAATCTAAAATGGATTCTGAATCGAAAATCGATTCTGAATCAAAAAACGATTCTGCGTCAAAAACCGACTCTGAGTCGAATCGTGACCTCAAAAATCGGAATCGACTCTGCAGACACTGAGATTCACACCGCTGCATCACGCTACACCCCCCCCCCACCCGTCGCCCCCCCCCCCCCGCCCGTCCCCTCCCTCATCAGACTAATTAAGAATCTGAGGATCCTCCGCTCGGCGATCGATTGGCTTTCCTGCTGATCTACTAATCGGTTTAATTAATCCATCACCCGCTCGCTCCATCCATCACCAACGTCGGATCGGAAATCCATCCACTCACCCCGCGTACCTGTCAATCAAACTCCCCCCCCCCCCCCACTCGCTATGGCGACCGTGTCCGTACCGACGTCTCGGCCAATGAGAAGCGATCGGCGTGTTTATTAATGAGCTCGTCATCTACGGCGTTAACGACGGAGCTTTACCGGCTGAAGGGGGGGGTGAGGAGGGGGGGGCGTGGTGGGGCTGGCCAGCTCGCTGTACTCCATCAGGTTGCCGTAGTCGCCCACGCCGCTTTTGACCGGCAGAGGGGGCGGAGTCACGCCTCGATCGCCGTATCCCATTCCGTTCAGCTCCAGCGCTGAAAAACGAGAAGGTCGTTATTAATAATTACATCATCAATAATCAACCACATGATTCTCTGCGGGGGGGGGGGGGTTCCCCATGACCATCCTGGGGAGAACGTTTCGGGTGCTGGGCAGATACAGCCAGGACAGGGGGGCAATCTATAGCTGAGCACACACTCACTCACACTATGAAGGGGCAATTTAGAGCACTCGATTCACCTTGAAGCCATGTTTTTGGACCGCTGGGGGTGAAACCGGAGAACCCGGAGGAAACCCACACGGACACGGGGAGAAGATGGAAACAGCACCCCGATCG
>JAFMOC010000258.1:1067500-1075000 GCA_019802505.1 Corydoras sp. C115
AAACGCAGCCGATGACATCACCGAATTCAAACGTTCGCCGCAAAACGATCAGCCGCCGCGCCGCGACCGGCTCGCGCTTTAATTTCTGCGAAAGCCCCTCGTTATTATTATTGAAGTGTGCTTTTATGGAGGAGCCGAGATGGTTGGCGGCGGCGGCGTTCCCTCTCGCGGGGATCGTAGCGCGCGCCGTTATATTGATTTTTCCGTTCCTGCCAGAAACAAACTGAAAAATATTTAACTAAACAATCATTACGGAGATTGCCTTCCGAGTCACGCCAAGCTCTGCGGGTAACGGGGGAGGGGGGCGAGGATTCCTGGGGCCTCGGAGCCACGCTTACGGTATTTAATGCCGTTATTTTTAATATTATTATTATTATTATTATTATTTAAGCTACGCATCGGAATGCCGATGTAGAGTCTTGATGGATGTGGTCATGCTGCTAGCTTTATGCACATCGTATATTTACGTGTATAGCGCTGTGGGCACTGTGTGCCATTACGGATGCTGGCTTTTGGTTTTTTATTTATTTTTAATTATAATTTTTTTTTTTTTTTTTTACAAATGGTGTTCATCAGTCTTTATAAAATGTGATGTTTCGCTCCTTAAATCTGATTGGCTGAGCTGTCGGTCCAGCCGTGACATCACTAACAATAACGCACACCTCTGAGCGCTTCACATTTGTATCAACGTGTGACCTACGTTGGGGGGGGGGGGTGGTTCCCTGGGCAGATAGACCCAGGACAGGGCGCCAATCCATCGCTGGGCACACACTCACTCACACACACTCTATATGGGGCAATTTGGAGAATTCAATTGAATTGATCCATGTTTTTGGACTGTGGGAGGAAACCGGAGAACCCGGAGGAAACCCACGCAGACACGGGGAGAACATGGAAACTCCACCCAGATGGGGATTCGAACCGGGAATCCCTAGTGCTGAGAGGAGAACATGCCAAACCACTAAGCCCATACATTAATTTACATCGTAAAATATAGATTAATATAAACAGATTTCCGGTCAGCACTAAACCCGTTACGCTGTTTTTATAAACTGCGTTTCTGTATTTTGATTGTTAGAGAAACCGGAAACCCGTTACTCAGCGATAAAAACCGCACCAGACGACGTCACGGAAGATTTCGCTTTTTAATCAACGCCTTTCGGAATCAAACCCGCGATTTATTCACAATAATGCCGTCCTCTCGTAACCTTGTTGCTTTATTATAAAACGTGTAGTTGCGCTCCTTTAAATCTGATTGGCTGAGGCGTCGGTCCGGCCGTGACATCATTAACAATTCGCATTCGTATCGATACGTGACATACAATACATTATATGCGCATGTTTTGTAAACTGTGTTCTATAATTTGGCCACCGGATGGCAGAGTTCGGTCGTAAGAGAAACCGGAATCCTGGTACTCAGCGATCAACGATTAGATTACGCCGCGAAAGAGCAGTTACGATTTTTACATTTTTAATAAACGTACTTATGAATTAAATTAAATAATTTTTGTTATAGTCGCTTTGTTAGCGTTTTATAAAAGCAATAAGACGCACAAGGTTGTTATTATTATTTCATTGGGTCATTTAGCAGACCCAATAAGACACACGAGGTTGTTATTATTATATTATTATTGTAACGCTTCGGGACTAGTAACACCTAATTATCATAATCTAATTATATTTATTATAATTATAATTTATTCAGAATAAGGCCACGCCCTCTCGCACCCTACTTGCTATAACGGGTTACGTTATATTTGTATGTTCTGCAGACGCAGACGTGTTGATGGTTGTAGCCTGAATACAGCGCCCCCAGAGGCCTGGAGCAGAGTAAAGAGCCCCAACCTTCAGATATAGGACCCAGGCCGGCCCTCCGGGGCCCTCGCACCGTTGGCAGTCGCATCGTAAGTTCTGAAAACGGATTCCTCACCAGCGAGCGGACGCCGTACTGCTTCTCCACCTTCTCCTTCAGCTGCTTGAAGCAGGCCTCCAGCCGCTCGTGGAACGGACGCAGCGCCTCCGTCACCTTCTCGCCGTGAATACGCACTCCCTCCGCCAGGTACGGGATCTGAAAACCAAAACACGAGAGCCTTTAGTACAGGAACCCAACAGAACCCAACGGAACCCAACAGAACCCAACGAAACCCAACAGAACCCAACGGAACCCGTTAGCCTGCATCCATCCAAATTTAAAGGAAATCATAATAAGGGTCACAGAAGTGCTGAGGCCTATCCCGGCATCAATGCCAAATTTAAAGAAAATCATAATACGGGTCAGAGAAGTGCTGAGGCCTATCCCGGCACCTTTTTAATTTAAAGGAAATCATAATAAGGGTCACAGAAGTGCTGAGGCCTATCCCGGCATCCATGCCAAATTTAAAGAAAATCATAATACGGGTCAGAGAAGTGCTGAGGCCTATCCCGGCACCTTTTTAATTTAAAGGAAATCATAATAAGTGTCACAGAAGTGCTGAGGCCTATCCCGGCACCTTTTTAATTTAAAGGAAATCATAATAAGGGTCACAGAAGTGCTGAGGCCTATCCCGGCAGTCATGCCAAATGTAAAGGAACTCATAATAAGGGTCAGAGAAGTGCTGAGGCCTATCCCGGCACCTATTTAATTTAAAGGAAATCATAATAAGGGTCACAGAAGTGCTGAAGCCTATCCCGGCATCCATACCAAATTGAAAGGAAGTCATAATAAGGGTCACAGCAGCAGAGCTGAGGCCTATCCCCGGCAGTCATGACAAATTTAAAGGAAATCATAATAAGGGTCAGAGAAGTGCTGAGGCCTATCCCGGCACCTTTTTAATTTAAAGGAAATCATAATAAGGGTCATAGAAGTGCTGAGGCCTATCCCGGCAGTCATGACAAATTTAAAGGAAATCATAATAAGGGTCACAGCAGAGCTGAGGCCTATCCCGGCATCCATGCCAAATTTAAAGGAAATCATAATAAGGGTCACAGAAGTGCTGAGGCCTATCCCGGCATCCATGCCAAATTTAAAGAAAATCATAATACGGGTCAGAGAAGTGCTGAGGCCTATCCCGGCACCTTTTTAATTTAAAGGAAATCATAATAAGTGTCACAGAAGTGCTGAGGCCTATCCCGGCACCTTTTTAATTTAAAGGAAATCATAATAAGGGTCACAGAAGTGCTGAGGCCTATCCCGGCAGTCATGCCAAATGTAAAGGAACTCATAATAAGGGTCAGAGAAGTGCTGAGGCCTATCCCGGCACCTATTTAATTTAAAGGAAATCATAATAAGGGTCACAGAAGTGCTGAAGCCTATCCCGGCATCCATACCAAATTGAAAGGAAGTCATAATAAGGGTCACAGCAGAGCTGAGGCCTATCCCGGCAGTCATGACAAATTTAAAGGAAATCATAATAAGGGTCAGAGAAGTGCTGAGGCCTATCCCGGCACCTTTTTAATTTAAAGGAAATCATAATAAGGGTCATAGAAGTGCTGAGGCCTATCCCGGCAGTCATGACAAATTTAAAGGAAATCATAATAAGGGTCACAGCAGAGCTGAGGCCTATCCCGGCATCCATGCCAAATTTAAAGGAAATCATAATAAGGGTCACAGCAGAGCTGAGGCCTATCCCGGCACCTTTTTAATTTAAAGGAAATCATAATAAGGGTCACAGAAGTGCTGAGGCCTATCCCGGCACCTTTTTAATTTAAAGGAAATCATAATAAGGGTCACAGAAGTGCTGAGGCCTATCCCGGCAGTCATGCCAAATTGAAAGAAAATCAAAATAAGGGTCACAGCAGAGCTAAGGCCTATCCCGGCATTCAAGGCAAATTGAAAGGAAATCACAGAAGTCCTGGGGCCTATCCCGGCATCCAAGCCAAATTTAAAGGAAATCATAATAAGGGTCCCAGCAGTGAGGCCTATCCCGGCACCCATTTAATTAACAGTAGGCTTGGTACTAATGTAATCAGTGTTTTTGGGCTGCGAATAATGAGGGTCATAGAAGTGCTGCGGCCTATCCCGGCATCCATGCCAAATTTAAAGGAAATCATTATAAGGGTCACAGCAGAGCTAAGGCCTATCCCGGCACCTATTTAATTAAAAATAAGCTTGTACTAATGTCATCATTGATTTTGGGCTGCGAACACTGAGGGTCACAGCAGTCCTGCGGCCTATCCCGGCATCCATGCCAAATTTAAAGGAAATCATTATAAGGGTCACAGCAGTCCTGCGGCCTATCCCGGCATATCCGGTACGGGATCGGAAAGCGCACACAGACGCGAGAGCCTTCATTACGGACGGAACCGGACGGAACCGCAGGCCCGTTAATGACCCGCGATCGGCACCCGCGTTCGGGTCGGCGGATGCGGGCTCGCCCGGCGGCGGCGGCGGAACAGACGAGCGCGAGCGCGTGCAGGTGGCGCGAGATTTTCTCCGGCTCGCTCGGCAGATGTACGACGACGTGAGGAGACTCGCTAAAGTCCCCTCAGAGAGACGGAGACAGAGATGGAGCTTGTCATCTCCATCAGCTGTCCTCTCTCTCTCTCTCTCTCTCTCTCTCTCTCTCTCTCTCTCGCGGATGTTAGATATGCATCTCCTGCGATTTGCCATCGCTGATCTGCGAGAGTTCGTCTGATTGAGTTCTCTCAGCCGAGCTTGTTTCGCGTGTCGGAGCGGCGTTTCCCGAATCCTGGCTCCGCAGGGTCCCCGGGGCCCCGCATGCTCAGATGACAAAAAAAACAAAAAAAACAATAAACACAAGCGGATAAACTGAATATGTTTAGCGAGGAGACGCAGTAAACAGAGCGAGCGGTGGAGAGGATCCCTCCCTCTGTCGGTTCTGATGAATCGGAATGTCGATTCAGACGGTGATGGATATCCCGGCACCTATTTAATATACAGGAAATCATAATAAGGGTCACAGCAGTGATGAGGCCTATCCCGGCACCTTTTTAATTTAAAGGAAATCATAATAAGGGTCAGAGAAGTGCCGGGGCCTATCCCGGCACCTATTTAATATACAGGAAATCATAATAAGGGTCACAGCAGTGATGAGGCCTATCCCGGCACCTTTTTAATTTAAAGGAAATCATAATAAGGGTCAGAAACGTTGTGGCCTATCCCGGCATTTATGCCAAATTTAATGGAAATCATAACACCATTCACAGAAGTGCTAGGGCCTATCCCGGCACCTATTTAATATACAGGAAATCATAATAAGGGTCACAGCAGTGCTGAGGCCTATCCCGGCACTTTTTTAATTTAAAGGAAATCATAATAAGGGTCAGAGAAGTGCCGGGGCCTATCCCGGCACCTATTTAATATACAGGAAATCATAATAAGGGTCACAGCAGTGATTAGGCCTATCCCGGCACCTTTTTAATTTAAAGGAAATCATAATAAGGGTCAGAAACGTTGTGGCCTATCCCGGCATTTATGCCAAATTTAATGGAAATCATAACACCGTTCACAGAAGTGCTAGGGCCTATCCCGGCACCTATTTAATATACAGGAAATCATAATAAGGGTCACAGCAGTGCTGAGGCCTATCCCGGCACTTTTTTTTAATTTAAAGGAAATCATAATAAGGGTCAGAGAAGTGCCGGGGCCTATCCCGGCACCTATTTTTTAATATACAGGAAATCATAATAAGGGTCACAGCAGTGATGAGGCCTATCCCGGCACCTTTTTAATTTAAAGGAAATCATAATAAGGGTCAGAAACGTTGTGGCCTATCCCGGCATTTATGCCAAATTTAATGGAAATCATAACACCGTTCACAGAAGTGCTAGGGCCTATCCCGGCACCTATTTAATATACAGGAAATCATAATAAGGGTCACAGCAGTGCTGAGGCCTATCCCGGCACTTTTTTAATTTAAAGGAAATCATAATAAGGGTCAGAGAAGTGCCGGGGCCTATCCCGGCACCTATTTAATATACAGGAAATCATAATAAGGGTCACAGCAGTGATGAGGCCTATCCCGGCACCTTTTTAATTTAAAGGAAATCATAATAAGGGTCAGAAACGTTGTGGCCTATCCCGGCATTTATGCCAAATTTAATGGAAATCATAACACCGTTCACAGAAGTGCTAGGGCCTATCCCGGCACCTATTTAATATACAGGAAATCATAATAAGGGTCACAGCAGTGCTGAGGCCTATCCTGGCACTTTTTTAATTTAAAGGAAATCATAATAAGGGTCAGAGAAGTGCCGGGGCCTATCCCGGCACCTATTTAATATACAGGAAATCATAATAAGGGTCACAGCAGTGATGAGGCCTATCCCGGCACTTTTTTAATTTAGAGGAAATCATAATAAGAGTCACAGAAGTGCCGAGGCCTATCCCGGCATCCATGCCAAATTTAAAGGAAATCATAATAAGGGTCACAGAAGTGCTAGGGCCTATCCCGGCATCCATGCCAAATTGAAAGGAAATCATAATAAGGGTAATAGAAGTGCTGAGGCCTATCCCGGCACCTTTTTAATTTAAAGGAAATCATAATAAGAGTCAGAGAAGTGCCGAGGCCTATCCCGGCATCCATACCAAATTGAAAGGTAATCATAATAAGGGTCACAGAAACGTTGTGGCCTTCCGGCATTTATGCCAAATTTAATGGAAATCATAACAACGGTCACAGAAGTGCTGAGGCCTATCCCGGCATCCATGCCAAATTGAAAAGGAAATCATAATAAGGGTCACAGAAGTGCCGAGGCCTATCCCGGCATCCATGCCAAATTGAAAGGTAATCATAATAAGGGTTACAGAAGTGCTGGGGCCTATCCCGGCACCTGTTTAATTGAAAGGGAATCATAATAAGGGTCACAGAATAAAAGGAGAACCTGCAAATGTCCCCGTTCCGTGTCCGAGAAAGCCCTCAAGCTGCCGTCACGGCAGAGACGTGAGCGCCACCGGTTTGTCAGATTTACCGAGCGGACCTCGAGCTGCCGACTGACGCCGCGCGTAAACGAACCCGGCTGTAAATCCCGCCGCCTCGTCGGCGTTAATATTTCATCCGCCTCGCGCGTCGAAAAGTTGCGCCGTCGAATCTGGGACATAAAACAGGCGAGGCACGCGAGCGCGGGGAGGGCCGTCATTTGCAAAACAAACTGAAGCCGCATTGCTGCGGATTTATGGCGCGGCGCGATCTGGAGCTGTCAATCAAACTACAAAAAAATACAAAAAAAAACAAACAAAAAAAACAAAAAAATATACTTTTCATTCATTATCTCACGCTTTATCCTAATTAGGGTCGCAGAAGTGCTAGGGCCTTCCGGCATGCCCATGCCATTGAAGGGAGAATCGTCACAGGGCGCTGAGGCAGATACACCCAGGACAGGACCGCCAATCCATCGCTGGGCACATAATAAGAGTCACACAGTGACACACTCTATATGGGGCATTTTTTGAGAATTCAAAAGACTTGATCCATGTTTTTTTGGACTGTGCTAGGAAACCTAACCCGGAGGAAAACCCATGCCAGACATGGGGAGAACATGGTAACTCCACCCAGATGGGGA
>JAFMOC010000258.1:1082500-1088250 GCA_019802505.1 Corydoras sp. C115
CGTTAATGTTTTTGGACTGTGGCGGGGGAAACATGGAACATGAGAACGTGGAAGCTCCACCCGTATCGGGGTCCGTCCGTGGGATCGGCGTGGAACGGAACCGCGGGGCGGGGTGGGTGGGGGTGGGGGGCGGGGTTGGTACCTGCCAGGCGATCAGGTCCTTCAGCTTGTCGATCTTGTCCTGGTCCTGCGGATGCTCCTGCGTGTACTTCTCTGTGAAAAACGCCTTCAGAGAAAAAATAATGAAATTAAGATGTTTAATATGAAAAAAGCACCCGTTTAAATCTTAGGCCACGCCCCCTTCTGGCTCCTCCCCCATCCTCTGTTTCCTCCACTGACTGAGTCGCTTACATTCAATGACTGAGTCATTCACCGAGTCACAGACTCACTGACTTACCCAATGACTCAATGACTAACTGACTCACTCACTGATTCACACACTGACTCGCAGACTCACTCACTGATTTACCGACTCACTCACTGACACACACTCATTACCGACTCACTCTCTCTCACCAATTGACTTGCTCATTAACCGACTCACTCATTAACCGACTCACTCACTCGCTCATTAACTGACTCATTTACTGACTACCGTATTAACTGACAAACTCACTAACTGACTCCCTCATTAACTGACTCACTCACTGACTCCCACATTAACTGACTCACTCATTTACTGACTCATTCATTAACTGACTCTCATTAACTGATTAATTTACTGACTCATTCAATAACTGACTGACTGACTGACTCACTCATTAACTGACTCACTTATTAACTGACTCCCTCATTAACTGACTCCCTCACTCACTGACTCCCTCACTCACTGACTCCCGCATTAACTGACTTCCTCACTCCCTCACACACTGACTCCCTCACACACTGACTCCCTCACACACTGACTCCCTCACACACTGACTCCCCCGCATTAACTGACTCACTCACTCACTGACTCCCTCACTCACTGACTCCCTCACTCACTGACTCCCTCACTCACTGACTCCCTCACTCACTGACTCACTCACTCACTGACTCCCTCACTCACTGACTCCCTCACTCACTGACTCTGACTCCCTCACTCACTGACTCCCTAATGAACTGACTCCCTCACTCACTGACTCCTTCACTCACTGACTCCCTCATTAACTGACTCCCTCATTCACTGACTCCCTCACACACTGACTCCCTCCCCGGGGGGCCTTGTCCCCGGGGCCACTTGGCCGGGTCCCCGCGGCTCTCGAGCGACCGTCGGGGCCGCAGACGCGGGGACGGCGTTTAAACGGATGATTTAGACGCGGCGGCTCTCGGCAAACCGATAATTATTCTGAATGAATCGCGTCGCCAGGAAACCATCAGCAGGTGGCGCCGCTTCCAGATCCCCGTTCACTCGCAGAGTAAACCGAGTAAACCGAGCGCCGGGTGGAACCGACGCAGGGACCCCCCCCCCCCCCCGTACCTTCTCGTAGTTGGCGAAGCCGCCCATGACGGCGGGGTCGACGATGCCGTTCAGCAGCATGGACAGGGGGTTGATGGGCAGGTTGGGGTCACTGAGGTGGCGCTGCACCATGTTGTTGATCTTCTCGTTGGTCAGCTGCATCGTCTCCATGGCGTTCTCCAGAGGACTGATCTCCTCCTGCGGACACGGAGACGAGCGGAACCCCTCAGGACACGACGTACGGGAACGAAGCCCCGCCCTCAGGACACGACGTACGGGAGCGAAGCCCCGCCCTCAGGACACGACTATACGAAGCCCCGCCCTCAGGACACGACTCCAGGGACTGACTGCCCTCGACTTACGGGAGCGATTCGCTGAATGACGTCTCTGACTCCCTCAGGACCGACGTCGCGAAGACATCCACTCTGACCGACCACTCTCTTACCGATTCGCTGAATGACTCTCTGACTCACTGACCGACTCGCTGACTCTCTGACCGACTCTCTGACCGACTCGCTGACTGACTCTCTGACCGACTCTCTGACCGACTCTCTGACCGACTCTCTGACCGACTCGCTGACTGACTCTCTGACCGACTCGCTGACTGGCTCACTGACCGACTCGCTGACTCACTGACCGACTCGCTGACTCACTGACCGACTCGCTGACTCTGACTGGCTCACTGACCGACTCGCTGACTGACTCTCTGACCGACTCGCTGACCGACTCGCTGACCGAGTCGCTGACTCACTGACCGAGTCGCTGACTCACTGACCGACTCGCTGACTCTATGACTGGCTCACTGACCGACTCTCTGACCGACTCGCTGACTGACTTTCTGACCGACTCGCTGACCGGCTCACTGACCGACTCGCTGACTCACTGACCGAGTCGCTGACTCACTGACCGAGTCGCTGACTCACTGACCGACTCGCTGACTCACTGACCGACTCGCTGACTGTCTGACCGACTTGCTGACTCACTCGCTGACTCTGTGACCGACTCGCTGACTCTGTGACCGACTCGCTGAACTGACTCTGTGACTCTCGAACTGACTCGCTGACTTCATGTGATTTATTCAGAATAAGCCACGCCCCCTCACACCGCATGGCTTGCAGAGGAATGCAGAGCGCGAGATCAAACACTGCGGGATTAACGAACCCCCCCCCCCCCCGCTGGAGAACCCGTTAATCAGAGACGCTAATGAAGCCGCTTTGTCCAAAAGATCAGCGAAAAGTCCATCAAAGGACGAATCATTATCCACATCATACAGACTGAGCCCCAACCCCAATACAGATGGACGAGCGAGAGAGCGGGCGAGCGAGAGAGCGGGCGAGCGAGAGAGCTGTGTGCTTTCTCACACTGATAAAGCTCTTAACTCGGCTCATCGGTGTCCCACCGACTCGGACAGGACGCTCTCTCTCTCTCTCTCTCTCTCGTTCGTCCCAGAAAAACTCACCGCCGAGACGGAGACGACTTCAAACCAGCGCAGGATCCCGGGGAGCTTGTAGGCCGTGACATAGGTCGTCCTCTCAATCCACATGTTCTAAAAGAGAGAGAGAGAGAGAGTGAGAGTGAGGATGAGGTGGTGGAGCTGAGCTCTGAGGAGAACATGCTAAAGTTCAGTACGTACGGCGAACTCGTTGTCGGGGTCTTTCTCGCCCTTGCGGAACGGTTTGGAGTACTGGAACTTATTGACCTCGTTGATGGTGTAAAAGCTGCGGCAGAGAAACACTCAGCATCACGAGCAGTCGGCATCCCCATTCATGTTGATGATGATGATGATGATGATGATGATGGTGATGGTGGTGATAATGATGATGATGATGATGATGATGATAGTGATGAAGGTGGTGATGGTGGTGATAATGATGATGATGATGATGATGATAGTGATGAAGGTGGTGATGGTGGTGATAATGATGATGATGATGATGATGATGATAGTGATGAAGGTGGTGATGGTGGTGATAATGATGATGATGATGATGATGATAGTGATGAAGGTGGTGATGGTGGTGATAATGATGATGGTGATGATGATGATGACGATGGTGATGGTGATGATGGTGATGATGATGATGGTGATGATGATGATGGTGATGATGATGATGGTGATGAAGGTGATAATGATGATGATGATGATGATGATGATGATGAAGGTGATGATGGTGTTGATGATGATGATGAAGGTGATAATGATGATGATGATGATGATGATGGTGATGATGGTGATGATGATGATGGTGATGATGATGTTGATGATGATGATGATGAAGGTGATGATGGTGTTGATGATGATGATGATGATGATGAAGGTGATAATGATGATGATGATGATGATGATGATGAAGGTGATGATGGTGTTGATGATGATGATGATGATGAAGGTGATAATGATGATGATGATGATGAAGGTGATGATGGTGTTGATGATGATGATGATGATGAAGGTGATAATGATGATGATGATGATGATGAAGGTGATGATGGTGTTGATGATGATGATGATGATGAAGGTGATGATGGTGTTGATGATGGTGATGATGATGAAGGTGATAATGATGATGATGATGATGATGAAGGTGATGATGATGTTGGTGATGATGATGATGATGATGAAGGTGAATACCTGACGATCTGCTCGGATACGGGTTTGTTCTGGAATTTGGGTGGTAGCTCCAGTATGGGCTTTACAGTGAAACACTGGATATCTGATCACATGGTTAAGAAAACACGGACAGAGCGTCCAAATGCAGAACTTCCAAATGCAGAACGTCCAAATGCAGAACGTCCAAACGCAGAACGTCCGAACGCAGAATGTCCGAATGCAGAGCGTCCGAACGCAGAGCGTCCAAACGCATAGCGACGGAACGCAGAGCGACGGAACGCAGAGCGACGGAACGCAGAGCGTCCAAACACAGAGCGTCCAAACACAGAGCGACGGAACGCAGAGCGACGGAACGCAGAGCGTCCAAACACAGAGCGACGGAACGCAGAGCGTCCAAACGCAGAGCGTCCAAACCCAGAGCGACGGAACGCAGAGCGTCCTACCGCAGAGCGTCCTAACGCAGAGCGTGGGCGTGCGGGACGGGTGAAGGATACGCTGTCCGGGGTTCTGCCGCAGCTCGGCGCTGGGGGCCGTGGTGGTCTTCATCTTCTCGGCGTTGGGGAACTGTGTGAGCAGACGAGCCTCGAAGTCCTCCCTGCGCTCGTACTCCTTACCGCGGTAGATAAACATCTTATCCTGCAACATGGCACACGCCAACCTCGTTAACACGTAGAACCTCATTAACACACCCAACCTCGTTAACGCGTTCAACCTCGTTAACACACCCAACCTTGTTAACGCACCCAGCCTCGTTAACAAACAGAAACTTGTTAACACGCCCAACCTCGTTAACACGCCCAACCTCGTTAACACACCCAACCTCGTTAACACACCCAACCTCGTTAACACGCGGAAACTTGTTAACACGCCCAACCTCGTTAACACACCCAACCTCGTTAACACGCCCAACCTCGTTAACACACCCAACCTCGTTAACATGCCCAACCTCGTTAACACACCCAACCTCGTTAACACACCCAACCTTGTTAACGCACCCAGCCTCGTTAACGTGTTCAACCTCATTAACACGCCCAACTTCGTTAACGCGCCCAACTTCGTTAACACGCTCCCAACCTCATTAAGACACCCAACCTCATTAACACGCCCAACCTCATTAACACGCCCAACTTCGTTAACACACCCAACCTGGTTAACACACCCAACCTCGCGGGGGGGGGGGGGAATCCATGTTTTTGGATTGTCGGCGGGGACGGGGGACGCGCTCGGTGGGGACGCGCTCGGCGGGGACGGGGGACGCGCTCGGTGGGGACGCGCTCGGCGGGGACGGGGGACGCGCACACACACACACACACACACACACACACACACACACACACACACAGAGACACAGAGAGACACACACACACACAGACACAGACACACACACACACAGACACACACACACACAGAGACACAGAGAGACACACACACAGAGACACAGAGAGACACACACACAGAGGCACAGACACACACACACACAGAGACACAGACACACACACACACACAGAGACACAGACACACAGACACACACACACACACACACACACACACACACAGAGACACAGACACACAGAGACACACACACACACACAGAGACACAGAGAGACACACACACAGAGACACAGACACACAGAGACACACACACACACACAGAGACACAGAGAGACACACACACACACACAGGCACACACACACAGAGAC
>JAFMOC010000259.1:0-5000 GCA_019802505.1 Corydoras sp. C115
ATATGGGGCAATTTGGAGAATTCATGCATCCATCCATCCATCCATCCATCCATTATCTTCCACTTTATCCTCTATTAGGGTTGGGGGGGGGTTCCCCATGCCCATCCAGGGGAGAACATTTCGGGCGCTGGGCAGATACACCCAGGACAGGGCGCCAATCCATCACTGGGCACACACTCACTCACACAGACACGCACACCTACACTCTATGGGGCAATTTGGAGAATTCAGTTGCCCTTGATCCATGTTTTTGGACTGTGGGAGGAAACCGGAGAACCCGGAGGAAACCCACGCAGCCACGGAGAGAACATGGAAACTCCACCCAGATTGGGATTCGAACCGGAAATCCCTAGCGCTGAGAGGAGAACATGCCAACCACTTAACCACCGTGCCACACCCCAATACTAATTAAAGCCAATATTAAGAAAGCAGGCGGCACGGTGGCTTAGTGGTTAGCATGTTCTCCTCTCAGCGCTGGGGATCCAGGTTCAAATCCCGAGGGCTTCCTCCGGGTTCTCCGGTTTCCTCCCACAGTCCAAAAACATGGATTCAAGGTCAATTGGCTGCTCTAAATTGCCCCTATATAATGTGTGGGTGTCTTTGTGAGTGAGTCGTTCACCCGGGGATAGATTGGCGCCCTGTCCTGCGTGTATTTGCCCAGCGCCCGAAACGTTCTCCACAGGAGGGGCATGACGACCCCCCCCCCCCTCTGGTAGAGGATTAAGCAGAAGATAATGGATGGATTAAGGAGGGCACTTCTGCTGCTCTGACAAATCATGAGTGACACTCCGATGGAGGAGCAGCAGGTGGGTTCTGAGAAAAATCACTTAGAACTGATTCATATATTAATTAACTCCAGAAACGGGGCTACAGGCCCACGGGAGCCCATCGTCCTCAACTTGGTTTGGCAGATCATAAAAACGTGTGTGTGTGTGAGTGTGTGTGTGTGTGTGTGTGTGTGTGTGTGTCTCCCCTCTATCTTTTCCGGGCCGACACCATCATCTCATCATCAACCATGAAGCTGCCGTGACAACATCAGAGCCGCGTTATCAACACTCCGGATCAGAGGGATCAGTCACAAGACCTTTAAACTCATTAAACGTAACTGCCGACGTTCCGAAAGACGGGTTTAATGGAGCGGACTTTGGGTTTTTGTCGGTCTGATGGGTCCAAAGCCTTGACCTTCGCATGATATCCCAGTGAGAACCTCAGAGCACTTTCATCTTGTTCATGTTCTCAGTTCCTCTTCCTGTAAAGATGGACTTTGTAGTTCTCCAATTCCAAACTGGAGTCCATCTGTTTGTGTTCTACACTACATACTGTCTTCTCTGTTCTCTAGAATTGGAATGATCTTGGGAGTGGGCGGCATGGTGGCTTAGTGGTTAGCACGTTCTCCTCTCTTCACTAGGGATTCCAGGTTCGAATCCCAATCTGGGTGGAGTTTCCGTTTTCTCCCCGTGTCCGCCTGGGTTTCCTCCGGGTTCTCCGGTTTCCTCCCACAGTTCAAAAACATGGCTCAAGGTCAATTGAGTTCTCCAAATTGCCCCATATAGAGTGTGCTTGTGTGAGGGAGTGTGTGCCCAGTGATGGATTGGTGTCCTGTCCTGGGTGTATCTGCCCAGCACCCGAAATGTTCTCCTGTGGATGGGCATGGGGAACCCCCCCACGACCCTGCGTGGGTTTCCTCCGGGTTCTCCGGTTTCCTCTCATGGTCCAAAAACATGGATCAAGGTCAATTGAGTTCTCCAAATTGCCCCATATAGAGTGTGCTTGTGTGAGTGACTGTATGCCCAGGGATGGATTGGCGCCCGAAAGTTCTCCCCTGGATGAGCATGGGCATGGGGAACATCCCCCCCCCTGCAACCCTAGTAGAGGATAAAGCAGAAGGGATCGTTTACAAGACTTTAACGACGTCCAAGTTCATCGGATCGGACTGAGCACCATACACCATAGAACACACTATATACACTCCCTAATATATGTCTGTGTGAGTGAGTGTGTGTCCAGCGATAGATTGGTGTCCTGTCCTGGGTGTATCTGCCCAGCACCCGAAATGTTCTCCTCTGGATGGGCATGGGGAACCCCCATCCCCCGTGACCCTAATATAGGATAAAGCGGAAGATAATGAATGAATGAATGAATTTTATGTGGAATCCATGTTTTTGGAGTGTGGCAGGAAACAGGAGAACCCGGAGAAAAGCGAAAAAGACAGCAGGAGAACATGGAAAGTCTACCCAGATCAGGATTCTGTGCATTGTCGCTAGGCACACACTATATAGGGGCAATTTATTCATTCATTCATTCATTATCTCCCGCTTTATCCTCTATTAGGGTCGCGGGGGGGTTCCCCATGCCCATCCAGGGGAGAACATTTCGTGCGCTGGGCAGATAGACCCAGGACAGGACGCCAATCTATCACTGGGCACACACTCACTCACACAGACACACTCTATATGGGGCAATTTGGAGAACTCATGTTTTTGGACTGTGGGAGGAAACCGGAGAACCCGGAGGAAACCCACGCGCACACGGGGAGAACATGGAAACTCCACCCAGATTGGTATTCGAACCGGGAATCCCTAGTGCTGAGAGGAGAACGTGCTAACCACTAAGCCACCGTGCTGCCCATCAAGGTTAATTGATTCTCCAAATTGCCCCATATAGAGTGTGCCCAGTGATAGATTGGCGCCCTGTCCTGGGTGTATCTTCCCAAGCTCCCGAAACGTTCTCCCCTGGATGGACATGGGGAACCCCCCGCGACCCTAGTAGAGGATAAAGCGGAAGATAATGGAAGAACGGATGGTTTTAGCACCGTGCGGCACGGTGGCTTAGTGGTTAGCATGTTCTCCTCTTAGCTCTAGAGATTCCAGGTTCGAATCCCAATCTGGGTGGAGTTTCCATGTTCTCCCCGTGTCTGCGTGGGTTTCCTCCGGGTTCTCCGGTTTGCTCTCATGGTCCAAAAACATGGATCAAGGTCAATTGAGTTCTCCAATTTGCCCCATATAGAGTGTGTTTGTGTGAGTGAGTGTGTGTCCAGTGATAGATTGGCGCCCTGTCCTGGGTGTATCTTCCAAGCGCCCGAAACGTTCTCCCCTGGATGGACATGGGGAACCCCCCGCGACCCTAGTAGAGGATAAAGCGGAAGATAATGGAAGAACGGATGGTTTTAGCACCGTGCGGCACGGTGGCTTAGTGGTTAGCATGTTCTCCTCTTAGCTCTAGAGATTCCAGGTTCGAATCCCAATCTGGGTGGAGTTTCCATGTTCTCCCCGTGTCTGCGTGGGTTTCCTCCGGATTCTCCGGTTTCCTCTCATGGTCCAAAAACATGGATCAAGGTCAATTGAGTTCTCCAAATTGCCCCATATAGAGTGTGTCTGTGTGAGTGAGAGTGTGTCCAGTGATAGATTGGCGCCCTGTCCTGGGTGTATCTGCCCAGCGCCCGAAACGTTCTCCCCTGGATGGGCATGGGGAACCCCACCGCGACCCTAATAGAGGATAAAGTGGAAGATAATGGATGAATGAAAAAACACTCCAGATGATTCAGTGCAGCCTGCGGTGCGAATCTCCCAACCTGAACTGAAGCAGAGTCTTACAGTGGAATTGGTCATGTGACGTGATGATGTGATTCCAGATCAGTGACGATTACTGCATCTGTACAATATTCAAATGCACCAGCGGGACCTGGAGAACAGATGTTCTCTCTGTAATGAGCCCAAAACACAGCTCAACGTTTATTTTTATATCAAGAGAACAAGGGCGGCACGGTGGCTTAGTGGTTAGCATGTTCTCCTCTCAGCGCTAGGGATTCCCGGTTCGAATCCCCATCTGGGTGGAGTTTCCATGTTCTCCCCGTGTCTGCGTGGGTTTCCTCCGGGTTCTCCGGTTTCCTCCCACAGTCCAAAAACATGGATCAAGTCAATTGAATTCTCCAAATTGCCCCATATAGAGTGTGTCTGTGTGAGTGAGTGTGTGTCCAGTGATAGATTGGCGCCCTGTCCTGGGTGTATCTGCCCAGCGCCCGAAACGTTCTCCCCTGGCTGGGCATGGGGAACCCCACCGCGACCCTAATAGAGGATAAAGCGGAAGATAATGAATGAATGAATGAGAACAAGTGCGAGGCGGCACGGTGGTGTAATGTTTAGCATGTTCTCCTCTCAGCGCTGGTTCGAGAGGAGGTTCCAGGTTCGAATCTCAAACTGTAATGATAATGAATGAATAATAAAAGCATGGAGTCTTTGTGTTGTAGGGGTTAACATGCCGGGGTCCAGGTTCGGGTTCCATCTGGTTGGTTTCCATGTTTTCGGTTTCCTTCCGCAGTCCCAAAAATGAATGCTCGAAATTGCCCCATATAGTGTGTATGTGAGTTAGTGTACTCTGCTATATATTAGTGCCCTGTCCTGGTTGCATCTCCCCAGCGCCCGAAACATTCTCCCATAATGAATAATAATTCATTCATTCATTATCTTCCGCTTCATCTTATATTAGGGTCGCGGGGGGGGTTCCCCACGCCCATCCAGGGGAGAACGTTTCAGGCGCTGGGCAGATACACCCAGGACAGGACGCCAATCTATCGCTGGGCACACACTCACTCACACAAACACACTCTATATGGGGCAATTTGGAGAACTCAATTGACTTGATCCATGTTTTTGGAATGTGGGAGGAAACCGAAGTAGCCGGAGGAAACCCCCGCGGACACGGGGAGAACATGGAAACTCCACCCAGATGGGGATTTAAACCGGGAGTCCATAGTGCTGAGAGGAGAACATGCTAACTAATGAATAATAATGAATAATAAAATAATAATAATAATAATAATAATCAAGCCATCTAATATTGAATAATAAAAGAGGGTGGCACGGTGGCTTAGTGGTTAGCATGTTCTCCTCTCAGCACTAGGGATTCCCGGTTCGAATCCCAATCTGGGTGGAGTTTCCATGTTCTCCCTGTGTCCGCGTGGGTTCCCCCCCCCCCCAGAGACGTTCTCCCCTGGCTGGGCA
>JAFMOC010000259.1:10000-45000 GCA_019802505.1 Corydoras sp. C115
TAGTTTTGCTTTCGCTTTGGGGTTTGTTGCTATGGTAACGACTCCTAACATTCCGAGGCTGTGAGCGCAGATGACCGGCGCGGTGTTCGCAGTCTTTACTTCGCGTAACTCGCTGTTTTAATGACGTCGCGAGTTTAAAAGAGCGTTCTGATTAAACCTGCAAAGCGTGAATTCGCGATAAATATTGAAATGAATAATAAGATGAAATAATTAGATGAAATTGGATCAAAAGTGCCGTTAGCGGGATTAGAAGCTCAATACGTCAGAATGTCCGCGTGAACAGTCCATCATACTGCAAAATCTGAGTTCTCATGTAAACAGACATGTCCGATCTAAAGGAGGACGGGACCGAGCTTCATCTGAGAATCGACTCCTCACGTCACCACAATGATTCCTCCCGGCAGCCAGAGGGGGGCGCTATATCCGACAGCCTGGACGTGAGCAGACAGAGGCTGCAGGAGGTTCCGAACCATCTGCTTCAGTGCTCTGCAATTAAGGTAAGGGCAACCAGGTCTCTGACTGCATCCAGGAGGGGGCGTCACAGATACACTGAGCATTGGGCGGATGCAATTTAAATAGGGGCAATTTCGAGCAGCCACTTCACCTTAAATCCATGTTGTTGGACTGTAGAAGGAAACCAGAGAGTCAAGAGAAACTTGAAAGCCCACGTGGACACGTGGAGAACATGTTAAGGTAAAGGCAGCCAGGTCTCTGACGCAAGATTCAATGTTCATGCTCATCCAGGAGGGGGCGTCACAGATACACTAAGCATTGGGCGGATGCAATTTAAAGAGGGGCAATTTAGAGCAGCCAATTCACCTTGAATCCATGTTGTTGGACTGTGGAAGGAAACCAGAGAGTCAAGAGAAACATGAAAGCCCATGTGGACGCGTGGAGAACATGTTAAGGTAAAGGCAGCCAGGTCTCTGACGCAAGATTCAATGTTCATGCTCATCCAGGAGGGGGCGTCACAGATACACTGAGCGCTGGGCGGATGCAATTTAAATAGGGGCAATTTAGAGCAGCCACTTCACCTTGAATCCATGTTTTTGGACTGTGGAAGGAAACCAGAGAGTCAAGAGAAACATGAAAGCCCATGTGGACGCGTGGAGAACATGTTAAGGTAAAGGCAGCCAGGTCTCTGACGTAAGATTCAATGTTCATGCTCATCCAGGAGGGGGCGTCACAGATACACTATACACTAAGCGCTGGGCAGATGCAATTTAAAAAGGGGCAATTTAGAGCAGCCACTTCACCTTGAATCCATGTTTTTGGACTGTGGAAGGAAACCAGAGAGTCAAGAGAAACTTGAAAGCCCACATGGAGAACATGTTAAGGTAAAGGCAGCCAGGTCTCTGACGCAAGATTCAAAGTTCATGCTCATCCAGGAGGGGGCGTCACAGATACACTGAGCGCTGGGCGGATGCAATTTAAAGAGGGGCAATTTAGAGCAGCCAATTCACCTTGAATCCATGTTTTTGGACTGTGGAAGGAAACCAGAGAGTCAAGAGAAACTTGAAAGCCCACATGGAGAACATGGTATGGTAAAGGCAGCCAGGTCTCTGACGCAAGAGTCAATGTTCATGCTCATCCAGGAGGGGGCGTCACAGATACACTGAGCGCTGGACAGATGCAATTTAAAAAGGGGCAATTAGAGCAGCCACTTCACCTTAAATCCATGTTGTTGGACTGTGGAAGGAAACCAAAGAGTGAAGAGAACCCCCTCCGCACGACTTAATAGAGGATAAAGTGTGAGATAATGAATGAATGAATGAATAAATTGCCCCTATATAGTGTGTGAGTGAGTGTGTGCCCAGCGACTAGAGTTAGACTGGCACCCTGTCACAACCCCAGTTGAAGATTAATGGACGGATGATATTTACATTACATTTGGTCATTTATTGGACGCTTTTATCCAAAGCGACTTACAAGGTGAGCACAGGGTTAATCACAACATCCCTGGAGCAATGAGGGTTAAGGGGTCAATGAGGGTTAAGGGACCTGGGATTTGAACCCCCAACCTTCAGCTTGATAGCCCAACACCCTGACCACTGAGCTACCACACCCCTAAATTAAATATGATATGAAATTAAATTTCTCTTCTCACCAAGTGTTGATTTTTTCTTTAAATGTTCATTATAAAACTTAAATAAAATATATAAAAAAAAATAATTTAAATATAATAATCAAACATTATTTTCACTTGCATGTCAAGAGTTTGTATCTGGAAGGAAATGAGATCTCTCATCTACCAAACAACCTGTTCAGCAGTCTGCCTCATTTGCTGTGGCTGGATGTCCGAAATAACCAGCTGACACATCTCCCAGCAGAGATTGGTCAGCACAGGTAGTGTATACATTCAACATATACATCACACAGCAACACTTCAATCGAACCTAAACATAGCACCTTCTGTACTGTAATGCACTTTATATACAGGTAGTCACACATACTGCTGCGTAATATATATTATGCATAATATATGTACATAATGCAATATCTACGCAGTATCTATATTATATTTATATGCTTATATTTTTTAACATGTATATGTGTATATAATGACCTGATAATCTTATTTCTCAATGCACCGGTCACTGTTATGTGTGTGTGTATGTATATATATATATATATATATATATATATATATATATATATATATATATATATTTATTTATTTATTTATTTTTATATATATATATATATATATATATGGCGTCACTGTTATTAATGCATTTTATTTATTTATGTATATATATATATATATATATATATATATATATATATATATATATATATATATATACACACACATACATATACATATATATATATATATATATACATATATATATATATATATATACATATATATATATATATATATATATATATACATATATATATATATATATATATATATACATATATATATATATATATATATATATATATACATATATATATATATATATATATATATATATATATATATATATATATATATATATATATATATATATATATATATATATATATATACATACAGGGCGGAATCCCCATCTGGGTGGAGTTTCCATGTCCTCCCCGTGTCCGCGTGGGTTTCCTCCGGGTTCTCCGGTTTCCTCGCACAGTCCAAAAACATGGATCAAGTCAATTGAGTTCCCTAAATTGCCCCATATAGAGTGTGTCTGTGTGAGTGAGTGTGTGCCCAGCGATGGATTGGCGCCCTGTCCTGGGTCTATCTGCCCAGCGCTCGAAACGTTCTCCCCTGGATGGGCATGGGAACCCCCCCGGAACCATAATAGACGATAAAGCGGAAGATAATAAATGAAAAATGTGTATATATATATATATATATATATATATATTTATACACACACACACAGGTATACATACACACACACACACACATATATATATATATATACATACATACATACATACATATGTATACACACACAGTTTCCTCCCATAGTCCAAAAACATTGATCAAGGTCAAATGAATTCTCCAAATTGCCCCATATAGTGTGGGGAACCCCCCCTCGACCCTAGTAGAGGATAAAGCAGAAGATAATGGGTGGATGGATAATGTTGCACCAATGGGTCTGAGAGCAGCACAGTTTCACTCGTGTGTATGTCACGTACACATTGCAGATTTGACAATATAATTGACTCTAACTTTTGATTTTCTTTGGTTTATTAGACGCTTGAAGACATTGCTGTTGGAGAACAACCCAATTACAGAACTACCAGTGGAGTTGGGTATGTACTGGAGCACATGGGATCCACCGTGGTGTAGCTGCAGTATTATTATTATTAAGTGTTATTAAAAATTAGCCTTGTAATTCTTAACTGTGATTCTTCAGTACCTCAAAGTATCTTCTGCTTAATCCTATACTAGGGACTAGGGTTGGTGTGTGGTGGGGGGTGGGTTCCTCATGCCCATCCAGTGGGGATCGATTTGGGCCCTGGGCAGATACACCCAGGACAGGGCACTCATCTATCACTTGGCTGACACTCACACACACAGATATACTCACACTCTATGGGGCAATTTAAAGCATTCACTTTACCTTCAATCCATATTTTTGGACTGTGGGAGGTCAACTGGAGAACCCAGAGAGAACTCCATTGTGATAAATCAAATGCCCTAATTTGCCCTATATAGAGAGTGTGTGTGTGTGTGAGAGAGAGTGCGTCCAGTGATAGATCGGCGCCCTGTCCTGGGTGTATCTGCCCAGCGCTCGAAACATTTACTCCAAAAACACCAAAATGTCTGATCTCAAGGAGCAACTCAAAACACATCCATCCATTATCTTTCACTTTATCCTCTATTAGGGTCATGGGGGGGTTCCCCATGCCCATCCAGGGGAGAACATCTCGGGCGCTGGGCAGATACACCCAGGAAAGGACGACAATCTATCACAGGACCCACACTCACACACACAGACACACTCTATATGGGGCAATTTTGAGAATTCAATTGACTTGATCCATGTTTTTGGACTGTGGGAGAAAACCGGAGAACCCGGTGGAAACCCAGGAGGACACAGGGAGAACATGGAAACTCCACCCAGATTGGGATTCAAACCTGGAATCCCTAGTGCTGAGAGGAGAACATGCTAACCACTAAGCCACCGTGCCACCCTGAAGCTGATATATGAGGGGTAATAAAAAACTGACGGGATAGGATAATGATCGGGGTTGACAATTCTACAGTGTAGCTGGTTCTTCCTTAACTAAGACTTGTAGTGTTCTCACTTTTTAAAGTTGCTTTGGATCAAATCGTCTGCTAAATGACTAAATGTCAGGGCGCTGTAGCTTAGAGGTTGGGTTATCAATCTGAAGGTTGGGGGTTCAAATCCCAGATCCACTGAAGTTACCAATGTGGGTCCTTGAGCGAGACCCTTAACCCTCATTGCTCCAGGGATGTTGTGATGAACCCTGTGCTCTGACCCCAACCATCAAGTTGGAATACTTGTATATTGATAGTATGAGGATGTCGTCCCTCATTGGTGAGGGTGTTGGGCTATCATTCTGAGGGTTGGGGGTTGAAATCCCAGGTCCACTGAAGTTACCAATGTGGGTCCTTGAGCAAGACCCTTAACCTTCATTGCTCCAGGGGTGCTGTATGATGACCCTGTGTGCTGACCCCAACCATCAAGTTGGTATACTTGTATGTTGATAGTATGAGGATGTCGTAGCTCAGTGGTTAGTGTGTTGGGCTATCAATCTGAAGGTTGGGGGTTCAAATCCCAGGTCCACTGAAGTTACCAATGTGGGTCCTTGAGCAAGACCCTTAACCCTCATTGCTCCAGGGATGTTGTGATGAACCCTGTGCTCACCTTGTAAGTCGCTTTGGATAAAAGCGTCCAATAAATGACCAAATGTAATGTAATGTAAAGATGAAGGTAACTCTCACCTTTAATGCAGGCCGGTTTCCAAACTGCTTTCACATCTGAGGAACTCCATTTTCTTAATCCTCCATTCTGGCATCTTGCTTTTTGTGAATATTTATCGGCCCAGTGCATCAGTTCCAACAAGGAGCGTGAAGGACCTTCTGATGTTCTACATCTCCTTTTTTTCCAAACACACCACTCCTTTGTTTCCCCTTTCCCAAACTCCCAAACTTTTCCTCTTCCTGCTCCCTGTAACCTGTCCATGTGACTCCTCCCACTCGTTTCCAGCAGAGCTCCTAAAAGTCCTATTCTCAACACTACATTGGATACCTTATGGCTTTTGTAGAATTTAACAAAAAAAACGTTTAAGCAAATGTTATCATTTAATAGGTTTGAATTGAAATTATTTGAAATTCTTTTTTTTTTTTTATTATTATTATTATTTTTTAATTTAACCCAATTTTTATCCATCCATCCATTATCTATCTATCTATCTATCTATCTATCTATCTATCTATCTATCTATCTATCTATCTATCTGTCTATCGATTTATATATATATATATATATATATATATATATATATATATATATATATATATATATATATATATATATGCAGCATGGTGGCTTAGTGGTTAGCATGTTCTCCTCTCAGCACTAGGGATTCCCGGTTCGAATCCCCATCTGGGTGGAGTTTCCATGTTCTCCCCGTGTCCACGTGGGTTTCCTCCGGGTTCTCCGGTTTCCTCCCACAGTCCAAAAACATGAAACAAGGTCAATTGAATTCTCCAAATTGCCCCATATAGAGTGTGTCTGTGTGAGTGAGTGAGTGCCCAGTGATAGATTGGCGTCCTGTCCTGGGTGTATCTGCCCAGCGCCTGAAACGTTCTCCCCTGGATAAGGAGATAAGGATATGGAACCCCCCTCGACCCTATCAGAGGATAAAGCGGTTAAGATAATCAGATGAGATCACAATTTTAGTGACAACAATGGAATTTGGATTAAACTTGAAAACGTTTTTTACGTGTTTGACCTTGAAAGTAATCCGAAACCCCAAAGCTAATTTATATTCATGAGGACTCGGCACACGGCCATCGAATAATATACCAACCATCATCTGCAGCTGATCATCCTGATTATTCTACAGAAATAGAATGGAAATCAATCAGCTTTGCTTGGAGATGAAAGGCCCGTAATTATATTTAACTAACCATCAGCTAGGGCGGCACGGTGGCTTAGTGGTTAGCATGTTCTCCTGTTTCCTCCCACAGTCCAAAAACATGGATCAAGTCAATTGAATTCTCCAAATTGCCCCATATAGAGTGTGTCTGTGTGAGTGAGTGTGTGCCCAGCGATAGATTGGCATCCTGTCCTGGGTGTATCTGCCCAGCGCCCTAAACATTCTCCCCTGGATGGGCATGGGGAACCCCCCCCCCGCGACCCTAGTAGAGGATAAAGCGGGAGATAATGAATGGATGGATTTACATTTTTATTATACGCTGTATATATTAAAAAAAATTATATCATTTTATTTTATTTATATTTTATTTCTTTTTTTGATTATATAATATTTTAATTTAAAAAAGTCCTACCAGGGTGGCACGGTGGCTTAGTGGTTAGCATGTTCTCCTCTCATCCCAATCTGGGTGGAGTTTCCACGTTCTCCCCCTTGTCTGCATGGGTTTCCTCCGGGTTCTCCGGTTTCCTCCCACAGTCCAAAAACATGGATCAAGTCAATTGAGTTCTCCAAATTGCCCCATATAGAGTGTGTCTGTGTGAGTGAGTGTGTGCCCAGTGATGGATTGGCGCCCTGTCCTGGGTGTATCTGCCCAGCGCCCGAAACGTTCTCCACTGGATGGGCATGGGGAACCCCACCGCGACCCTAATAGAGGATAAAGTGGAAGATAAATAAATGAATGAATAAATTTGCCCCTATCTAAATTGCCACTAAGGAGTGTGCGAGTGATCCTATATTAGGGTCGTGGGGGGGTTCCCCATGCCCATCCAGGGGAGAACATTTCAGGCACTGGGCAGATACACCCAGGACAGGACGCCAATCTATCGCTGAACGCACACTCACTCTATATGAAGATATAATTTGGAGCCTTCAATTGACCTTGATCCATGTTTTTGGACTGTGGGAGGAAACCGGAGAACCCGGAGGAAACCCACGCGGACACGGGGTAGAATATGGAAACTCCACCCAGATTGGGATGAGAGGAGAACATGCTAACCACTAAGCCACGTAAATTCAGCGAATGGAAAATCCGAAATCTGGGCAACAACCCCCCAAAGGGTTCATTTGGAGCTGGTCACCTTGAGTGGAGGGGCAATGCATAATGAGCTGCTGTCTCGGGGACAATACTGCCCCCAACTCAACTCACGTGCTGCCCCTTCCTTCCTGTGTCTTCCCGGCAGGTAACCTGATCACCCTGCGAGCGTTGAGCCTGAGAAACTGCCCCATCTCCTGCCCTCCACCCGACGTCCTGCAGCTGGGTCCCGCACGCATCCTGCACTTCCTCCGGCAGCGCGCCGTAGCCCAGCGGCCCCTCGCCGTGCCGGGCGGCGAGCACACAGGTGATGGAGCTGTAACCCCGGCATGCGTGTGTGTGTGTGTGTGTGTGTGTGTGTGTGTGTGTGTGTGTGTGTGTGTGTGACGGCCCGCTTCGAAAATAGCTCGTTGCCCTGATTCTGGGTCAGCGGTGTGACTTGTGTTCCCTTGGAGACCAGGCGGGTGGCTGAACCGGCTCGTGGCATGTCTCAACCCCGGGGTGTATTTTTAGCTGGATGAACATCATCAATAACCCCTGACACCCCGCTGTATTGGGGGGGGGGGGGCAAAAATATCCTGTTTCCTCCCACAGTCCGAAAACATGGTTCAAATTGCCCCTACACGATGGCTTGGTGCTTAGCACGTCTGCCTCTCAGCACTAGGGATTCCCGGTTCGAACCCCGATCTGGGTGGAGTTTCCTTGTTCTCCCCATGTCCGTGTGGGTTTCCTCCGGGTTCTCCGGTTTCCTCCGGGTTCTCCGGTTTCCTCGCACAGTCCAAAAACATGGATCAAGGTCAATTGAATTCTCCAAATTGCCCCATATAGAGTGTGTTTTTGGGAGTGAATGTGCCCAGTGATGGTGGCGCCCTGTCCTGGGTGTATCTGCCCAGCGCCCGAGACGTTCTCCCCTGGATGGGCATGGGGAACCCCCCCGCGAGGATAAACTGGAAGATAATGGATGGATTAATGGGCACTAAGGGGTGTGCGAGTGATCCTCTATTAGGGTCTTGGGGGGGGGTCCCCATGCCCATCCAGGGGAGAACGTTTCAGGCGCTGGGCAGATACACCCAGGACAGGACACCAATCCATCGCTGGGCACACACTCACTCACACAGACACACTCTATATGGGGCAATTTGGAGAATTCAAATGACCTTGATCCATGTTTTTGGACTGTGGGAGGAAACCGGAGAACCCGGAGGAAACCCACGCGGACACGGGGAGAACATGGAAACTCCACCCAGATTGGGATTCGATCCGGGAATCCCTAGTGCTGAGAGGAGAACATGCCAACAGGCGTCGTTAGACCTGGGCATTCGGGGCTATAGCATGAGAACATGAGAACAACTCCCTAGCACTGAGAGGAGAACATGCTAAACACTAAGCCACCGTGCCGTCCCCCAAAATGATGACTTTAAATTAAAGGCGTCTTGGTTCAGAGTAAATCCAGTGGCCTGAGGTCGTTTGGTTCTCATGTTCTTTAACGTACCGCATGCTTTTGCATACAGATGAGCTTTCCTTCTGTTTCCCAGCATCCAGCCTGCCCGCTGTGGAGAAACTCCCGCTGTCTGAGATGCTTCAGTCCAGTCTGGACCTGTCCGAGGTGGACGACCTTGAGGTCCAGCGCTTCCAGGAGCTGAGACAGAGAATGATCCAGATGGAAAAGCCAGTTTCTGAAGACCTCGCTTCTAACGTTCTCCGGCCGTGCGTTAACGGTCCAACAGGAGACACCAGATCCCATCTGCCATTAATCAACAGGTCAATTAATAAGAGCTAGAACATCATCCGGGGGGCACCGTGGCTTAGTGGTTGGCATGTTCTCCTCTCAGCGCTAGGGATTCCCGGTTCGAATCTAATCTGGGTGGAGTTTCCATGTTCTCCCCGTGTCCACGTGGGTTTCCTCCGGGTTTCTGCCGTTTACTCCCACAGTCCAAAAACATGGATCAAGGTCAATTGAATTCCAAATTGCCCCATATAGAGTGTGTCTGTGTGAGTGAGTGTGTGCCCAGTGATAGATTGGGGTCCTGTCCTGGGTGTATCTGCCCAGTGCCTGAAATGTTCTCCCCTGGATGGGCATGGGGAACCCCCCCCCCGCGACCCTAATAGAGGATAAAGCGGAAGATAATGGATGGATGGATATTTGTATATATATATATATATATAGTTTGGACACGCCTCCTTTCTGCGCCCTTTATTCTCCATGTTCTCAATTCCACTTCTTGAAAACGTTCTCCCCTGTAAAGGGCACACGGGGAAACCCCCCCCCCATGTTCTCCCCATGTCCACGTGGGTTTCCTCCGGATTCTCCGGTTTCCTCCCACAGTCCAAAAACATGGATTCACAGTCAATGGAATTCTCCAAATTGCCCCATACAGTGTGTCAGTGTGAGCGAGTGTTTGCCCGTCCTGCCCGAGACGTTCTCCCCTGGATGGGCATGGGGAACCCCCCCGCGACCCTAATAGAGGATAAAGCAGAATATTTACAAGTATCCCAACTTGGTTGACACAGCATCCCTGGAGCAATGAGGGTTAAGGGTCTCACTCAAGGACCCACATGGGTAACTTCAGTGCACCTGGGACCCTTAACTTACCCTCACAAACCCTTCTTAACTACTGACGTGTGTTGTTCTCTCATTATTAAGAGCACTTTGGAGAACGCGTCTTCTTAATGACTGTATGTTAATGTTAATGTTAAACATCCATTCATCCATTATCTCCCGCTTTATCCTCTATTAGGGTCATGGCGGGGGGGGTTCCCCATGCCCATCCAGGGGAGAACGTTTCGGGCGCTGGGCAGATACACCCAGGACAGGGCGCCAATCTATCGCTGGGCACACACTCACTCAAACACACATACACACTATAAGGGGCAATTTGGAGAATTCAATTGACTTGATCCATGTTTTTAGACTGTGGGAGGAAACCGGAGAACCCGGAGGAAACCCACGCAGACCTGGGGAGAACATGGAAACTCCACCCATATGGGGATTCAAATTGGGAATCCTTAGAGCTGAGAGGAGAACATGCTAAGCCTTAATGTTAAACCGAACGTCTGATTTACAGGAATCGGGAGGTGAGTGGAACCCTGGCAGCTCCTCCTGCATCCGATGAGCAGAACTGGAAGAGTCCGGAGCCGAGGAGGTTACCTGCAGGGAAAGAGATGAAGCAGAAACAAGCTGCACTTCAGCAGAGAAGAAAGTGAGTGCATCAGCCCAGCTTCTCCAGCGTTCTGATGAACAGTGGCAGACCTGGGCTTTCGGGGCTATAGCCCCGGATGTTTTGTCAGTAGCCCCGGATGTTTTGTCAGTAGCCCCGGACAGGGGCGTCTTTAGACCTGGGCTTTTGGGGCTATAGCCCCGGATGTTTTGTCAGTAGCCCCGGACAGGGGCGTCTTTAGACCTGGGCTTTTGGGGCTATAGCCCCGGATGTTTTGTCAGTAGCCCCGGACAGGGGCGTCTTTAGACCTGGGCTTTTGGGGCTATAGCCCCGGATGTTTTGTCAGTAGCCCCGGACAGGGGCGTCGTTAGACCTGGGAGTTCGGGGCTATAGCCCCGGATGTTTTGTCAGTAGCCCCGGACAGGGGCGTCGTTAGACCTGGGCTTTCGGGGCTATAGTCCCGGATGTTTTGTCAGTAGCCCCGGATGTTTTGTCAGTAGCCCTGGATGTTTTGTCAGTAGCCCCGGACAGTGGCGTCGTTAAACCTGGGCTTTTGGGGCTATAGCCCCGGATGTTTTGTCAGTAGCCCCGGACAGGGGCGTCGTTAGACCTGGGCTTTTGGGGCTATAGCCCCGGATGTTTTGTCAGTAGCCCCGGACAGGGGCTTCGTTAGACCTGGGCTTTTGGGGCTATAGCCCCGATGTTTTGTCAGTAGCCCCGGATGTTTTGTCAGTAGCCCCGGACAGGGGTGTTGTTAGACCTGGGCTTTCTCTCCTCCAGCAGCAGGAGCAAACGATGGAGTCACCATCAGCTGTCTGTGCTTCAAAGCTCTGTGTGTGTGTGTGTGTGTGTGTGTGTGTGTGTGTGTGTGTGTGTGTCTGTTTGTGAGGGAGACAGTTTTTTTAAAGTTACCGTAATAACTGTATCCAGAGGAAACCTACGTGGACACGGGGAGAACATGGAAACTCCACCCAGATGGGGATTGGAACCGGGAATCCCTAGTGCTGAGAGGAGAACATACTAACCACTAATCCACCATGCTGCCCGCCACACTGTCATGATTTTGCTAAAACCTAAAAAAAATCTTTATGTTATTATATTTTTGTTGAAAAAAAAGTTGAGAACATCGATGAATCCCCGATACCACTGAATACAAACAAAAGCATCCTCATTATCCCTTTAGCGGACTTTCAGAGGCGGAGCCGGCGTGGCTTGGCCCTGTTCTCGAGAAGATCTAAATGAAATGTGGCACTCTGCAGCTTGGCACGATTCAGCCGGCAATAGAAATGTAAATGAGCTCGAGATAAAAGTGTCAATAAAGAAACAACATTAGGCCCAATACATTCATCCATCCATCATCTTCTGATATATCCTCTACTAGGGTCACTGGGGGGTTCCCCATGCCCATCCAGGGGAGAACGTCTCGGGCGTTGGGCAGATACACCCAGGACAGGGCGCCAACCTATCGCTGGGCACACACTCACTCACACAGACACACTCTATATGGGGCAATTTGTAGAACTCAACACTGACTTGATCCATGTTTTTGGACTGTGGGAGGAAACCGGAGAACCCGGAGGAAACCCATGGGGACACGGGGAGAACATGAAAACTCCACCCAGATCGGAATTCAACCACCGTAGTGGTTCCGTGGTTAGATTGTTGGGCAGTCAATCTGAAGGTTGGGGGTTCAAATCCCAGGTCCACTGAAGTTACCAATGTGAGTCCTTGAGCAAGACCCTTAACCCTCATTGCTCCAGGGATGTTGTGATTAACCCTGTGCTCACCTTGTAAGTCCATCCATTTTCTTCCGCTTTATCCTATACTAGGGTCGCAGGGGGGTTCCCCAAGCCCATCCAGGGGAGAACGTCTCGGGCGCTGGGCAGATACACCCAGGACAGGGCGCCAATCTATCGCTGGGCACACACTCACTCACACAGACACACACTATATGGGGCAATTTGTAAAACTCAACACTGACTTGACCCATGTTTTTGGACTGTGGGAGGAAACCGGAGAACCCAGAGGAAACCCACACGGACATGGGGAGAACATGGAAACTCCACCCAGATTGGGATTGGAACCGGGAATCACTAGTGCTGAGGGGAGAACATGCTAATCACTAAGCCACCGTGCTGCCCAACTTTATGTATACATATATATATATATATATCCATTGTCTTCTGCTTTATCCTCTACTAGGGTTGCGGGGAGGGGGGGGGGGGTTCCCCATGCCCATCTAGGGGAGAATATTTCGGGCGCTGGGCAGATACACCCAGGACAGGACGCCAATCTATCGCTGGGCTCACACTCACTCACACAGACACACTCTATATGGGGCAATTTGATGCATTCCATTAACCTTGGAGAATTCATTTGAACTTGATCCATGTATTTGGACTGTGGGAGGAAACTGGACAACCCAGAGGAAACCCATGCTGACACGGGGAGAACATGGAAACTCCACCCAGACTGGGATTCGAACCGGGAATCCCTAGCCGTCCATCCATTATCTTCCGCTTCATCCTCTATTAGGGTCGCGGTGGGGGGGGGGTTCCCCATGCCCATCCAGGGGAGAACGTTTCGGGCGCCGGGCAGACACACCCAGGACAGGTAACCAATCTATCACTAGGCACACACTCACTCACACAGACACACTCTATATGGGGCAATTTGGAGAACTCAATTGACTTGATCCATGTTTTTGGACTGTGAACGGAAACCCACGCGGACACGGGGAGAACATGGAAACTCCACCCAGATTGGGATTGGAACCGGGAATCCCTAGTGCTGAGAGGAGAACATGCTAACCACTAAGCCACTGTGCCGCCCAACTTTGTAAGTCGCTTTGGATAAAGCTGTCGGCTAAATGACCAAATGCCATAAATGTAGAATGGCGTGAGGCTGCTGTGAGGCGCTGTACTTTTGTAAAACGTTCCATATACATGAATGAACTTGAAACTTAAACTAAGATCCGAGTGCGTTCACATAAATAGGTCATGCCTCTGATTTTTTAGAGATGAGGAGGTGTTGCGGGAGTGGAGAAACCAGGCCAAGATCATGCAGGAGAGGAGGATCCGGGAATACCAGCAGGGCCGGAGAGAGAGGCAGCAGAGAGAGATGGTGAATCCATACCATAAGACATGATCATTCATTCATTATCTCCCGCTTTATCCTCTAGTAGGGTCGTGGGGGGGGGGTTCCCCATGCCCATCCAGGGGAGAACGTCTCGGGCGCTGGGCAGATACACCCAGGACAGGGCGCCAATCCATCGCTGGGTACACACTCACTCACACAGACACACTCTATATGGGGCAATTATTTGAAAATTCAATCGACTTGATCCATGTTTTTGGACTGTGGGAGGAATCCGGAGAACCCGGAGGAAACCCACGCGGACACGGGGAGAACATGGAAACTCCACCCAGATGGGGATTCGAACCGGGAATCCCTAGTGCTGAGAGGAGAACATGCTAACCACTAAGCCACCGTGCCGCCATGTTAGGTTATTCATTCATTATCTTCCGCTTTATCCTCTACTAGATTCGGGTTCCCCATGGGGGTTCCCCATGCCCATCCAGGGGAGAACGTTTCGGGTGCTGGGCAGATAGACCCAGGACAGGGCGCCAATCCATCGCTGGGCACACACTCACTCACACAGACACACTCTATATGGGGCAATTTTGAGAATTCAATTGACTTGATCCATGTTTTTGGACTGTGGGAGGAAACCGGAGAACCCGGAGGAAACCCACGCGGACACGGGGAGAACATGGAAACTCCACCCAGATGGGGATTCGAACCGGGAATCCCTAGAGCTGAGAGGCGAACGTGCCAACCACTAAGCCACCGTGCCACCCTATCTATAAATATATTATATACATTTTTTTTTTTATTTTATTTTCATTTTCATTCGTCATGTCCTGGTGTTGTAGACTTGTATAGTGTTTAAGTGTTTTAGTTTGTCTGTCCATGACTGTCCTGATGTCCCAAATGGAGTTTGTTGCTGTTCTTCTTACACTTGATGACGGTCTTAGTGTCCATCCATCCATTATCTTCCGCTTTATCCACTATTAGGGTCATGGTGGGGTTCCCCATGCCCATCCAGGGGAGAACGTTTCGGGTGCTGGACAGATACACCCAGGACAGGACGCCAATCTATCACTGAACACTCACTCACTCACACAGACACACTCTATATGGGGCAATTTGGAGCATTCAATTGACTTGATCCATGTTTTTGGACTGTGTGAGGACACTGGAGAACCCAGAGGAAACCCACGTGGACACGGGGAGAAAATGGAAACTCCACCCAGATGGGGATTCGAACCGGGAATCCCTAGCGCTGAGAGGAGAACATGCAAACCACTAAGACACCATGCCATTCTGGCTTAGTGTCCATGTTCTAGTATATTTTCCGTTTTCTGTCCTTACTTTTGGTTATTTAGCAGACGCCTTTAACCAAAGCAACTTACATGAACCTCAACTTGATGCTTGGGGTCAGAAGATGGTAGGGTTCAGGCCGTCCTGGAGCAATGAGGGTTAAGGGTCTTGCGCAAGGAGCCACATTGGTAACTTCAGTGGACCTGGGATTTGAACCCCCAACCTTCAGATTTAAAGCCCCACTGCCTCAAAACTGAGCCACAACATCCATCCATCCATCCATTATCTTCTGCTTTATCCTCTACTAGGGTCGCGGGGGGGTTCCCCATGCCCATCCAGGGGAGAACGTTTCAGGCGCTGGGCAGATACACCCAGGACAGGACGCCAATCTAACCCTGGGCACACACTCACTCACAGACACGCTCTATATGGGGCAATTTGGAGAATTCAACTGACCATGTTTTTGGACTGTGGGAGGAAACCCACGTGGACACGGGGAGAACATGGAAACTCCACCCAGATTTAGATTCGAACCGGGAATCCATAACGCTGAGAGGAGAACGTGGCCAAAACACCCTTGTTTTATTATTCTTGTCTTTGTAGCACTGTCTCACTATGAGTGTCTCAGTGTCCCTGTTTGTTAGTGCACCTCCCCCATCCTTGGGGTTTTGTTTTACTGTCCTTGTTACAGGATCCCTGTCTTTGACCCTGTACTCTGACCAAACCATCACCTTGGGGTACTTGTAATTTGCTTTGGGTAAACGTGGTGCAGAATGACCTCATGTAATGTAGAGTTCTGTTGTGCTGTCCTTGCTTCAGTTTCACTGTCCCTGACCCTCTGTCTCTCTCTATGACGTCTGGGTTTCTCTGTTTATTAAACTCATCGCATCATTTTTTTTCCATTATCTTCCCCTTAATCCTCCACTAGGGTCACGGTGGGGTTCCCCATGCCCATCCGGGGAGAACGTTTCAGGTGCTGGGCAGATACACCCAGGACAGGACGCCAATCTATCACTGGACACACACTCACTCACACAAACACACACTCTATGGGGCAAGTTGAAGAATTCAATTGACCGTGATCCATGTTTTTGGACTGTGGGAGGAAACTGGACAACCCGGAGGAAACCCACACGAACACGGGGAGAACATGGAAACTCCACCCAGATTGGGATTTAGAGTGTGGCGGCATGGTGGCTTAGTGGTTAGCATGTTGTCTTCTCAGCACTAGGGATTCCCGGTTCGAATCCCCATCTGGGTGAAGTTTCCATGTTCTCCCCGTGTCCGCGTGGGTTTCCTCTGGGTTCTCCAGTTTCCTCCCACAGTCCAAAAACATGGATCAAGTCAATTGAGTTCTCCAAATTGCCCCATATAGAGTGTGTCTGTGTGAGTGAGTGTGTGCCCAGTGATAGATTGGCGTCCTGTCCTGGGTGTATCTGCCCAGCGCCTGAGACGTTCTCCCCTGGATGGGCATGGGGAACCCCCCTGCGGCCCTAGTAGAGGATAAAGCGGAAGATAATGGATGGACGGTTAGTGGTTAGCATGTTCTACTCTCAGCACTAGGGATTCCCGGTTCGAATCCCAATCTGGGTAGAGTTTCCATGTTCTCCCCGTGTCCGTGTGGGATTCCTCCGGGTTCTCCGGTTTCCTTCCACAGTCCAAAAACATGGATAAAGTCAATTGAGTTCTCCAAATTGCCCCATATAGAGTGTGTCTGTGTGAGTGAGTGTGTGCCCAGTGATAGATTGGCGTCCTGTCCTGGGTGTATCTGCCCAGCGCCCGAAACGTTCTCCCCTGGGGGGGGCATGGGGAACCCCACCGCGACCCTAATAGAGGATAAAGCGGGAGATAATGAATGAATGAATACTACCTCAAGCGCTGGTCTTTGGTGCTATCTGGTGGCCAAGGAGTAGAATTGCATGTTCATCATTCTCTAGGTTTAAGTTTAAATCTAAAGCAGAGTTTATGGGGCAATTTAAGGGCCCCATAAGAACCTGGGACTCTTGTAAATGGATGAACCATCAGGCTGAATGGAATCCAAAGTAAAAGCCGTACATTTGTTTGATATATGTGAAACAAAGTCCACACCATGTACACAATACTGCAATGTTCATCCATCCATCCATTATCTCCAACTTAATCCTCCACCAGGGTCCCGGGGGAAGGGGGTGGACTTCCATCTTCTCCTTGTGTCCATGTGGCTTTTCTCCGCTTTCCTCCCACCATCCAAATACATGAATTCAAGGTAAATTGGCTGCTTTGAATTGCCCCTATATATAGTGTGTGTGTGTGAGTGTGAATTGACACCCTGTCCTGGGTGTATCTGCCCAGCATTCTGATATAAGTTTTCCCTTGGATGGACATAGGGCCCCCCCCCCACTCCCGGATGGACATAGGGACATTATATAGAATTAAGCAGAGGATAAAAAGGGGCGGCACGGTGTCTTAGTGGTTGGCATGTTCTCCTCTCAGCGCTGAACTCCATCCATCCAGATTTTTATTTTCATTATATGTGTTATCATTAGGGTGGCTTAGTGGTTGGCATGTTCTCCTCTCAGCGCTAGGGATTCCCGGTTCGAATCCCCATCTGGGTGGAGTTTCCATGTTCTCCCCGTGTCCACGTGGGTTTCCTCCGGGTTCTCCGGTTTCCTCCCACAGTCCAAAAACATGGATCAAGTCAATTGAGTTCTCCAAATTGCCCCATATAGAGTGTGTCTGTGTGAGTGAGTGTGTGTCCAGTGATGGATTGGTGTCCTGCCCTGGGTGTCTCTGCCCAGTGCCCGAAACGTTCTCCCCTGGATGGGCATGGGGAACCCCCCCCCCGCGACCCTAGTAGAGGATAAACTGGAAAGTAATGGATGGATGGATGAAAAGATTATAAAAGATAAAAATTATTTTAAAATTAGAGGAATTATTTTGGTGATGCCCTGCTCTTTAAATGTTGTTGAAAGCTTCGGTGTAAACAGTGTGTTTTGTTCTCAGGATTTTCTGTATGACACAGACGACAGATCACAGCTTCACATGCACCATTCACCATGGAGGTTTTTCCAGGATACAAAGGAGGACAGGTATCAATCACTGATATTCATCTCATCTCATTATCTTCTGCTTTATCCTCTATTAGGGTCGCGGGGGGGGGGGGGGGGGGGGGGGGGGGGGGGGGGCGGGGGGGGGGGGGGGGGGGGTTCTCCATACTCATTCAGGGGAGAATGTTTTAGGCGCTGGGCAGATACACCCAGGACAGGACGCCAATCTATCCATGAATCAGCCAAGCCAGCCAATTCACCGTGAATCCATGTTTTGGGACTGTGGGAGGAAACCCGAGAACCCAGAGGAAACCTACGTGGACACGGCGGAAACATGGAAACTCCATCCAGATTTTTATTTTTATTATATATTATTATTAGGAGATTGGCGCCCTGTCCTGGGTGTATCTGCCCAGCGCCCGAAATGTTCTCCCCTTGATGGGCATGGGGAACCCCCCCCATGACCCTAATAGAGGATAAAGCGGAAGATAATGAATGAATGAATGAATGTGCTATATATATATAAAGGTTGAGCTGATTGATTGTGAGACCGATGAATTACACACTACTGACATCTGGTGGCCAGAATAGGAAGGTGCAAGCATTTTTCAGCTTGTTTCGGATGTTGTTTGACCTTCATTGAGGCCCAAATCCATCCATTCATCCATTATCTTCCGCTTTATCCTCTATTAGGGTCGCGGGGGGGTTCCCCATGCCCATCCAGGGGAGAACGTTTCGGGCGCTGGGCAAATACACCCAGGACAGGACGCCAATCTATCACTGGGCACACACTCACTCACACACTCACACTCACACACACAGACACACTCTATATGGGGCAATTTGTAGAATTCAATTGACCTCGATCCATGTTTTTGGACTGTGGGAGGAAACCGGAGAACCCGGAGGAAACCCACGTGGACACGGCGAGAACATGGAAACTCCACCCAGATTGGGATTCGAAACGGGAATCCCTAGTGCTGAGAGGAGAACATGCTAACCACTAAGCCACCGTGCCGCCCTGAATCCATCCATTATTTTCAGCTTTATCCTCTACTAGGGTTGCGGGGGGGGGTTCCCCATGCCCATCCAGAGGAGAACGTTTCGGGCGCTGGGCAGATACACCCAGGACAGGACGCCAATCTATCACTGGGCACACACTCACTCACACAGACACACTCTATATGGGGCAATTTGGAGAATTCTGTTGACCTTGATGCATGTTTTTGGACTGTGGGAGGAAACCGGAGAACCTGGAGGAAACCCACGCGGACACGGGGAGAACATGGAAACTCCACCCAGATTGGGATTCGAGCCCTGATCTTGTGTAACTCCTGCAAGTCTTTAAGGAGGAAACAGTAGAATTAGTGACCTGCTGCAGTGAGTCCTCCTCTATTTGCTTTTTGTCAGAGTGTTTTTGCTTTTAGGGAGGTCAGGGACAGGGATCTGGAACAGCGGATCAAGTCTCACATTCATATGATGCAGCAGAGACGCAGTGCACCCCGAGGCTTGCCCAGAGAGGAGGCCAACGCAGCCGCTCAGGAGCTGGAGGAGGTGAGGAGGTGCTGAGGAATTAGAATCGTGTTGAAACGAATGTGAAAGCACAAACACAACGGGTTCAGCTGCACAGAAAGCTGGACAGTGGGTCTGTCTTCTGTCTCTAATGGTCAGAACCCAGGGCAGCACGGTGGTTTAGTGGTTTTGCATGTTCTCCTCTCAGCACTAGGGATTCCCAGTTCGAATCCCAATCTGGGTGGAGTTTCCATGTTCTCCCTGTGTCCATGTGGGGTTCTCCGCTTTCCTCCCACAGTCCAAAAACATGGATCAAGACCATTGAATTCTCCAGACTGCCCCATATAGAGTGTGTCTGTGTGAGTGAGTGTGTGCCCAGCGATGGATTGGTATCCCGATCTGGGTGGAGTTTCCATGTTCTCCCTGTGTCCGCGTGGGTTTCCTCCGGGTTCTCCGGTTTCCTCCCACAGTTCAAAAACTCTCCAAATTGCCCCATATAGAGTGTGTCTGTGTGAGTGAGTGTGTGCCCAGTGATAGATTGGCGCCCTGTCCTTGGTGTATCTGCCCAGCGCCTGAAACGTTCTCCCCTGGATGGGCATGGGGAACCCCACTGTGACCCTAATAGAGGATAAAGTGGGAGATAATGGATGGATGGTCAGAACCCCACACAGTCATGGGCTTGTGGTTAAGGAACCAGCATTGCGACCTGAAGGTCCCTGGTTCGATTCCCGGTCCCACCAAGTACTATGGCTGAAGTGCCCTTGGGTAAGGCACCTGACCCTAATGGCTCCTCGGGTGCTGTATACAGGGCTGCCCACTGCTCCGGGCACGTGTGCTCACTACGCTCGGACACGGGGAGAACATGGAAACTCCACCCAGATTGGGATTCGAAACCACCGTGCCATCCACTTTGAAAGATCATCCATCCATTATCTTCTGCTTTATCCTCTATTAGGGTCGGTGGGGTTCCCCATGCCCATCCAGGGGAGAACGTCTCGGGCGCTGGGCAGATACACCCAGGACAGGGCGCCAATCTATCACTGGACACATACTTACTAATACAAACACACAATTATGGGGCAACTTAGAATATTCAATTGACCTTGAATCCATGTTTTTGGACTGTGGGAGGAAACCGGAGAACCCGGAGGAAACCCACGCGAACACGGGGAGAACATGGAAACTCCACCCAGATTGGGATTCAAACCGGGAATCCCTAGTGCTGAGAGGAGAACATGCCAACCACTAAGACACCGTGCCATCCACTTTGAAAGATCATCCATTCATTATCTTCCGCTTTATCCTCTATTAGGGTCGCGGTGGGGTTCCCCATGCCCATCCAGGGGAGAACGTTTCGGGCGCTGGGCAGATAGACCCAGGACAGGACGCCAATCTATCACTGGACACACTCACTCACTCACACCGACACACTCTATATGGGGCAATTTGGAGAACTCAATTGACTCGATCCATGTTTTTTGGACTGTGGGAGGAAACCGGAGAACCCGGAGGAAACCCACGCGAACACAGGGAGAACATGGAAACTCCACCCAGATGGGGATACGAACCTGGATCCCCAGTGCTGAGAGGAGAACATGCTAACCAATGTCACTTTATTAATCTATACTTCTCTCTTTAAGGTTAAGCGTCTGCAGATGGAGCTTGCTGATAGAAGACGGGAATACGGCTTCACTGCGTTCACTGGATCTGAGTGATTAGGACCAACGACTGACCTCAGCCCTGACCAGACCTGCAGCAAATTACTATCAGCGCCTTGGAGGTGACAGACTTTCATTCACACTGTTTAACCAGATGGTGGCGCTTTACCGTCTCAGTTCATCATTGTCATTGTCTATCGGCAGAGTCAGCCATTTTATCTTCCTCTAAGCACACTCAGCACTGAAGGTTGCAGAAAAGGTCAGATAAACAAACGCCATACTGCCTAGTCTCATTGTTGGCAACTCCCCAGTAAGGGAATCAGCTATTGGCCGTCCTAAAAGGCACTAGAAGTTGTTAAACCTTATACAGTGATACCTCGGTTCTCGAACGCCTTGACTTTCGACCAAATCGGTATTCGACCAAGAAATTCGAGAAAATTTCGTCTTGGAATCCAAATATTTGGAACTCGGACATCCGAACGTCCGAGATGAGCCGAGTCGAGCCGAATGGCGTTCATTTGGCCCGGCACGCCTTGCTTGGGTCATCGGTGTGAGTGCAGAGAGAGAGTCACGCTTTGTGGAGAGAGAAACACCCGAAGAACAGTTCCCCTCTGTTTTTATTCAAGAGGACTCCCCTTCAAAACAATAACCATCCCCCTTCCCTCCTCCCTCCACATTCATTCCCTCCTGCCATAAAGGTTGCTACAGGTACAGTAAATGAAACACAATTTACTGTACTGTACAGTACATTTTATTTTTTTTTGTTTTAATAAATATACAGGTGGCTTAGTGGTTGGCACGTTCGCCTCTCAGCGCTAGGGATTCCCGATTCGAATCCCCATCTGGGTGGAGTTTCCATGTTCTCCCCGTGTCTGCGTGGGTTTCCTCCAGATTCTCCGGTTTCCTCCCACAGTCCAAAAACATGGATCAAGTCAATTGAGTTCTCCAAATTGCCCCATATAGAGTGTGTTTGTGTGAGTGAGTGTGTACCCAGCGATGGATTGGCGCCCTGTCCTGGGTCTATCTGCCCAGCGCCCGAGACGTTCTCCCCTGGATGGGCATGGGGAACCCCACCGCGACCCTACTAGAGGATAAAGCGGGAGATAATGAATGAATGAATGAATGAATGAATGAATGAATGAATAAATACACTTTTATTTCTTATTTCTTGTTGAGACTCATGTTTTTCGACATATTATATACAAATTAGGCCTTTAAATAGGCATTTTCTGGGGCTTGGAACAAATGAATCCAGTTTCCATTATTTCCCATGGGGTTCATTGCTTCGGTTCTCGAACAATTTGGTTCTCGACCGTCCTCCCGGAACGAATTATGTTCGAGAACTGAGGTATCACTGTATTTGCATAATAGGCCATTTGCTATAGAATAAAGAAACATGTTGTGGGAGAGAAACTATGCTAAATACTACAAATAAACCCTGAAAAATGAACTGGTTGTGTTTATTCTTTGTTTTTCATCCATCTATCCATCCATTATCTTCCGCTTGTCCGGGGTTTGGGTCGCGGGGGCAGCAACCGAAGTAGGGACACCCAGACCTCCCTCGCCCCAGCCACCTCCACCAGCTCGACTGGGGGAACCCCGAGGCGTTCCCAGACCAGCTGAGAGATCCCTCCAGCGTGTCCTGGCTCTTCCCCGGGGTCTCCTCCCAGCCGGACTTGCCTGGAACACCTCCCTAGGAAGGCGTCCAGGAGGCATCTTGACCAGATGCCCCAACCACCTCAACTGGCTCCTTTCGATGCGGAGGAGTAGCGGCTCCACTCCGAGTCTCTCCCGGATGACCGAGCTTCTCTCTAAGGGAGACCTTGGACACCCTGCGGAGAGAACCCATTTTGGCCCCTTGTATTCGCGATCTTGCTCTTTCGGTCATTACCCAAAGCTCATGACCGTAGGGGTAGGTGAGGGTCGGAACGTAGATCGCCTGGTAAATCGAGAGCCTTGCCTTGTGGCTCAGCTCCTTCTTCACCACAACAGACCGGTATAGGGTCCACATCACTGCTGACCCCGCGCTGACCGTCTGTCAATCTCACGCTCCATCTTTCTTTGTTTTTCTTGCCTTTGAAATCGGCCGCCTTCAAATAAATACCTTCAGACTTTAATGCCATTTCTAGATCCTTATTACGCAAATTCATTTTCACGTACATAACATTTATACATTTATATTTAGTCATTTAGCAGACGCTGTAATCCAAACTGACTTACAAATGATGGTGGTTTAGTGGTTGGCATGTTCTCCTCTCAGCACTAGGGATTCCCGGTTCCAATCCCAATCTGGGTGGAGTTTCCATGTTCTCCCCGTGTCTGTGTGGGTTTCCTCCGGGTTCTCCGGTTTCCTCCCACAGTCTAAAAACATGGATCAAGGTCAATTGAGTTCTTCAAATTGCCCCATATAGAGTGTGTTTGTGTCAGTGAGTGTGTGCCCAGTGATAGATTGATTATATCTGCTCAGCGCCTGAAATGTTCTCCTCTGGATGGGCATGGGAAACCCCCCTCCCCACCCGCGATGCTAGTAGAGAACCAGCTTCAATGTAGAATTATTACCACAATTAGATTTACAACTTTTTAGGAATTCTTTATATATATTTATATATCCATCCATTATCTTCCGCTTTATCCTCTATTAGGGTCGCGGTGGGGTTCCCCATGCCCATCCAGGGGAGAACGTCTCAAGCGCTGGGCAGATAGACCCAGGACAGGGCGCCAATCGATTGCTGGGCACACACTCACTCACAAATACACACTCTATATGGGGCAATTTGGAGAATTCAATTGACTTGATCCATGTTTTTGTTTAGAACGTAGTGAGCGAGTCGGAGTGTGTTTTGGAAATCTAGAGTGAGGGTAAGAGGGGGCAGATCCAGAGATGGTCCTGTAGATCAGAGTCAGTGTCTTGTACTGAATGCAGCAGCTACAGGGAGCCAATGGAGAGAGAGGAGAGGTGGAGTCACATGAGTTCTCTTGGGTGGTTGAACACGAGTCGGGCTGCAGAGTTCTGAATCAGTTGTAGAGGTCTGATTGTGGAAGCTGGAGACCGGCAAGTAACACATTACAGTAAGTGAGCCGGGATAGGCTAAGGGCTTGAACTAACAGCTGGGTAGAATGTTCAGTCAAGAAAGTTCTGAGCTTTCTGATGTTCTACAGAAAGAACCTGGAGGAACGGGTGGTTTTTTATTCATCCATCCATTATCTTCCTTTATCCCCTACTAGGGTCGGGGGGGGGTTCCCCATGCCCATCCAGGGGAGAACGTTTCAGGCACTGGGCAGATACACCCAGGACAGGACACCAATCTATCACTGGGCACACACTCACTCACACAGACACACTCTATATGGGGCAATTTGGAGAACTCAATTGACTTGTTCCATGTTTTTGGACCGTGGGAGGAAACCGGAGAACCCGGAGGAAACCCAGGCGGACACGGGGAGAACATGGAAACTCCACCAGATGGGGATTCGAACCGGGAATCCCTAGTGCTGAGAGGAGAACATGCTAACCACTAAGCCACCGTGCCGCCCTTCCTTTTGTTCAACGCTTACATCACATTGAATATATTCACATCCCTCTTTTTTAAAAAGGGGGTGGGGTCAATGTGTTCTGGTGTGTTCTGACTGTGAGGCTGAGCACTGAGGGTTGTGGAACGGGGCTCACGGCGGAACACGTTCTCCAAGGAGGAACTTTTTTTTTTTTTTTTTAGAAGTGTACAGTTTATAACTAGCTATAGAAAAGTAGCTATTAGCTATCCTAAAGTCATGATGTTGATGTCATCACCTAATTTGCATAATTGTCCATTTGAATTGTATTCGAAGCTGTAGAATAAAGGAATAGCATTGTGGGAGAGAAAAAGGGAGTAAAAACTACAAATAAAGGTACAAAGTCACTTATTTTGCCTACTGTGCGTACACACAGAGGAACCCATCTGTGCAGTGACACACACACACACACACACACACACACACACACACACACACACTTGTGAAGTGAGCATACGTGCCTGGAGCAGTGGACTGCCCTGACAACGGTGGCCAAGGAGCAATTGGGGTCAGGTGCCTTGCCCAAGGGCACTTCAGCCATCGCACTTGGTGGGACTGGAAATGGAACCGTAGACCTTCAGGTCACAAAGCTGGTTCCTTATCCACAAGCCCATGACTGCCCCTACACCCTCAAAATAAACGCTATTTTCTAGATTTTATAAGTCCTCTACTGTCCATATAGTATAATGGAATGTTCCCAGCAATTTCTTTATATTCTTAGCAACATTGGAACCTTTTTATCCACATTTGGAATGTTCCTAACAACTTTGGAATGTTGAGAGTGGTGGTTGTCATAAGCGATAAAAAAGACTGAAGGTACATCACTTGAAACGTCAGATCAGTTGTGTTGAGAATTGGAATCGGAGTCATTAAACAAATTACAGTTATTACCGACGGGTTATGATATAGAACGCTTCTGCAAATTGTCAGAGCTCCACAAGAAAGGTTAAGGTTCCACAAAAAACCTTCAGGTAAGAGAAATGTGTCTTAACACTGAATCTTGTACTGAGATATAATGTTGATTTAAATATGTAGGCGCGGCACGGTGGCTTAGTGGTTAGCACGTTCGCCTCTCAGCACTAGGGATTCCCGGTTCGAATCCCCATCTGGGTGGAGTTTCCATGTTCTCCCCGTGTCCACTTGGGTTTCCTCCGGGTGCTCCGGTTTCCTCCCACAGTCCAAAAACATGGATCAATGTGCCCAGCGATGGATTGGCGCCCTGTCCTGGGTGTATCTGCCCAGCGCCCGAGACGTTCTCCCCTGGATGGGCATGGGGAACCCCACCACAACCCTAATAGAGGATGAAGCGGGAGATAATGAAATAATGAATGAATAAATGGTAGAATAAAGGGCGTGGTAGCTCAGTGGTCAGTTGGGCTCTCAATCAGAAGGTTGGGGGTTCAAATCCCAGGTCCACTGAAGTTACCAATGTGGGTCCTTGAGCAAGAACCTTAACCCTCATTGCTCCAGGGATGTTGAGATGAACCCTGTGCTCACCTTGTAAGTCGCTTTGGATAAAAGCGTCCAATAAATGACCAAATGTAAATAAATGTGGGGGGCAAGCTAGGTGTAAAATGAGTTAAGCGATAAATAAACGATGCTTAGTGGTTAGCATGTTCTCCCAATCTGAGTGGGGTTTCCATGTTCTCCCCGTGTCCGCGTGGGTTTCCTCCGGGTTCTCTGGTATCCTCCCACAGTCCAAAAACATGGATCAAGGTCAATTGAATTCTCCAAATTGCCCCATATAGAGTGTGTCTGTGTGAGTGAGTGTGTGCCCAGTGATGGATTGGCGCCCTGTCCTGGGTGTATCTGCCCAGCGCCCGAAACGTTCTCCCCTGGATGGGCATGGGGAACCCCCCCCCCCCCACCGCGCGACCCTAGTAGAGGATAAAGCGGAAGATAATGGATGAATGAATAAATGTCCCTCACTCAGCAAGTGATGTCCTCATAGATAGATGCGGATGCGGCACAGGACCAAGTCCAAACACAAGCATTTCATTTAGCTTGAATCCATACTTTTGGACTGTGGGAGGAAACCGGCGATGCCTGTGGCGTACACTGTGGGAACATGGAACATGGAAGCCACCGTGCCGCCGATTTATAGGTTTTAATTAATCAATTACATTTTATTTGGTTTAGATTTTGGGCCGCGTGCTGGTTTAGTGGTTAGCATGTTCTCCTCTCAGCGCTAGGGATTCCCGGTTCGAATCCCAATCTGGGTGGAGTTTCCATGTTCTCCCCGTGTCCGCGTGGGTTTCCTCCGGGTTCTACGGTTTCCTCCCACAGTATAAAAACATGGATCAAGTCAATTGAGTTCTCCAAATTGCCCCATATAGAGTGTGTCTGTGTGACTGAGTGTGTGCCCAGTGATAGATTGGCGTCCTGTCCTGGGTGTATCTGCCCAGCGCCCGAAACGTTCTCCCCTATGGGCATGGGGAACCCCCCCCCACCCATGACGCTAATATAGGATAAAGAGGAAGATAATGGATGGATGGATGGATTTTGGGCGGCACGGTGGTTTAGTTGTTAGCACGTTCTCCTCTCAGCACTAGGGATTCCCGGTTCAAATCCCAATCTGGGTGGAGTTTCCATGTTCTCCCTTTGTCCGCGTGGGTTTCCTCCGGGTTCTCCGGTTTCCTCCCACAGTCCAAAAACATGGATCAAGTCAATTGAGTTCTCCAAATTGCCCCATATAGAGTGTGTCTGTGTGTGTGAGTGTGTGCCCAGCGATGGATTGGCGTCCTGTCCTGGGTGTATCTGCCCAGCGCCTGAAACGTTCTCCCCTGGATGTGCATGGGGACCCCCCCCCCCCCCCCCCCGCGACCCTAATAGAGGATAAAGCGGAAGATAATGGATGGATGGATGGTTTATTGTTTTATTTTTGTGTTTTTAGAAGAAAACCTACAAACCCAGTTTCCCGTATATGTTTTTGTAATATTTAGCGGTTTCTCGCAGTCCGTAGCCACTGTGTTGTTTTGCAGAACCCTCCTGCAACTAGTTACGTACTGGGACGGCCCAGTGGCGCAGTGGTGAGTGCTTCTAACAAAGGCTCTTTCTGTGTGGAGTCTGCATGTCCTCACCATGCCTCTGTGGGTTTACTCTGGGGATTCTGGTTTCCTCCCACATTTCAAAGACATGCCAATAGGTCAATTGGAAATACCAAAATGCCCCCATGATGCTGTCCAGATGTTCAAAGTTAAAATACATAAATAAAAGAGTTTGTTACTCTGTCGGTTCTGAAAGTCTCATTTCAGCCAGTGTTTCTTAAGAAGACAAACACAATGGGAGAAAGTGGAACAGCGACCACTGTGCATGGGGGCTTGGGGGTTGGGGGAGCACACAAAACTGAGCGAGCTACCTGCATTCCTATTTAGGTCATATTCATACATTTGGTTTCTGAAAACTAATTTTAATCACACTTAACATAATTCTTTTTGAGCAGGACGATGGCGCGGTGGTCAGTGTGGCCATGTTCTCCACTGGTTCAAGTGGGTTTTCTCTGGTTTTCTCTCACAGTCAATCAAATCAAAACACAGATTTAAGCTGAATTGGCTGCTCTTAATTGCCCCGTGTAAATTGCCCCTATGTAGTGTGTGTGTAAGTAAGTGTGAGCCCAGTGATGGGTTGGCGCCCAGTCCAAAAACATGGATCAAGGTCAATTGAATTCTCCAAATTGCCCCATGTAGAGTGTGTGTGTGTGAGTGAGTGTGTGCCAAGTGATAGATTGGCACCTATCTGCCCAGCAACTGAAACGTTCTCCCCTGGATGGGCATGGGGAACACTGCTGTGACCCTAATCGAGGATAAAGTGGAAGATAATGAAATGAGATGGTTTCATTTTTATAAACAATAATTCATTCATTCATTATCTCCCGCTTTATCCTCTATTAGGGTCGCGGTGGGGTTCCCCATGCCCATCCAGGGGAGAACGTCTCGGGCGCTGGGCAGATACACCCAGGACAGGGCGCCAATCCATCGCTGGGCACACACTCACTCACACAAACACACTCTATATGGGGCAATTTTGAGAATTCAATTGACCTTGATCCATGTTTTTGGACTGTGGGAGGAAACCGGAGAACCCGGAGGAAACCCACGCAGACACGGGGAGAACATGGAAACTCCACCCAGATGGGGATTCGAACCGGGAATCCCTAGCGCTGAGAGGCGAACGTGCTAACCACTAAGCCACCGTGCCGCCATAAACGATAATCACATTTTATTATAATAAATATTTAAATATTGTTGATATTGTTTTTAACTGGATGCTACACTTTACTTTTTCTAAAATAACTTATGGCAAAAATAAACATTCACTATATTTAATCTATCGCTGGACACACACTTTCACACAGGCACACTTACTTTATAGGGGCAATTTAAAAAGGGGCACTTTAATGCAGCCAATTCACCTTGAATCCATGTTTTTTATAAGAACCCGGAGAAAAACCACACAGACACATGGAGCCATGGAACATGGAAAATTCGCCCAGATCAGGATTCGAATCTGGATCCCCAGGACCTGTGCTAATCACAAATATAAGTCCTTATGGAACTGTACAAGGCTGAAGCATGCTGTGAAACATTCATTCATTCATTATCTTCTGCTTTATCTTATATTAGGGTCGCGGGGGGGTTCCCCATGCCCATCCAGGGGAGAACGTTTCGGCCGCTGGGCAGATACACCCAGGACAGGGCGCCAATCTATCCCTCACACAGACACGCACACATACACACTCTTTATGGGGCAATTTGGTGAACTCAATTGACTTGATCCATGTTTTTGGACTGTGGGAGGAAATCGGAGAACCCGGAGGAAACTCACACAGACACGGGGAGAACATGGAAACTCCACCCAAATGGGGATTCGAACCGGGAATCCCTAGCGCTGAGAGGAGATGCTAACCACTAAGCCACCGTGCCGCCTGCTGTGAAACAGAGCATCCTAAATATAGAACATGAACATCATTTATGCTATTATTTCTGTCTATAATGGAATATGCAGCAGCTCATATTTGCCTGTAGCCATCTAATGTTTAAAGCGGAAAAGTCATTAGGAATGGCATTTCCAGTCATTGGAGATGCTCTAGCTATCAAATTAATTAGTGGATTAACTTTTATTTAATCAGTTATAATAAGAAAAAAGAAAAAAAAGATCAGTTTATATCCATCAGCGGGGAAAATTGAAATGATATTGCGTTGTTCATTTTGTACATAATAATTATCCTCTCCCTCCCAAAATTGTAATTGTGTGTGTGTGTGTGTGTGTGTGTGTGTGTGTGTGTGTGTGTGTGTGTGTGTGTGTTTAAAGACACTAAAGAAAAATCAAATAGAGAAAATGTTGTCTATTAAAAAAAAGTTTTGTTTTCCTGGAATGATCATCCTCTCCCTCCCAAAATTGTAAATGTGTGTGCGTGCGTGCGTGCGTGTGTGTGTGTGTGTGTGTGTGTGTGTGTGTGTGTGTGTGTGTATTTTAGGTTTGAGTTATCCTTAAAGAACTGAAGACACTAAAGTAATATTAAATAGAGTATAGAGAAAATATTGTCTATTTTAATAGAAAGCTACTTGAGTATTCATTCTCTCCCTCCCAAAATTGTAAATGTGCATCTCTCTGTGTGTGTGTGTGTGTGTGTGTGTGTGTGTGTGTGTGTGTGTGTGTGTGTGTGTGTGTGTGTGTGTGTGTGTGTGTGTGCGCGCGCATGTGTGTGTATTTTAGGTTTGAGTTATCCTTAAAGAACTGAAGACACTAAAGTAATATTAAATAGAGTATAGAGAAAATATTGTCTATTTTAATAGAAAGCTACTTGAGTATTCATTCTCTCCCTCCCAAAATTGTAAATGTGCATCTCTCTGTGTGTGTGTGTGTGTGTGTGTGTGTGTGTGTGTGTGTGTGTGTGTGTGTGTGTGTGTGTGTGTGTATTTACACATGTGTGTATTTAAAAACACTAAAGAATAATCAAATAGAGAAAAAAAGAGGCTGGAGTATTCATCCTCATCCTCCCAAAATTGTAATCTGTGTGTGTGTGTGTGTGTGTGTGTGTGTGTGTGTGTGTGTGTGTGTGTATTTACACATGTGTGTATTTAAAAACACACACACAAAAAAAAAATCAAATAGAGAAAAAAAAGAGGCTGGAGTAATCATCCTCATCCTCCCAAAATTGTAATCTGTGTGTGTGTGTGTGTGTGTGTGTGTGTGTGTGTGTGTGTGTGTGTGTGTATTTACACATGTGTATTAAAAAAACACTAAAGAAAAATGAAATAGAAAAGAAAAGAGGCTGGAGTATTCATCCTCATCCTCCCAAAATTGTAATCTGTGTGTGTGTGTGTGTGTGTGTGTGTGTGTATTTACACATGTGTGTATTTACACATGTGTGTATTTACACATGTGTGTATTTAAAAACACAAAAAAAAATAAAAAAATCAAATAGAGAAAAAAAGAGGCTGGAGTAATCATCCTCATCCTCCCAAAATTGTAATCTGTGTGTGTGTGTGTGTGTGTGTGTGTGTGTGTGTGTATTTACACGTGTATTAAAAAAACACTAAAGAAAAATCAAATAGAGAGAAAAAAAGAGGCAGGAGTAATCATCCTCATCCTCCCAAAATTGTAATCTGTGTGTGTGTGTGTGTGTGTGTGTGTGTGTATTTACACATGTGTGTATTTAAAAACACAAAAAAAAAATAAAAAAATCAAATAGAGAAAAAAAGAGGCTGGAGTAATCATCCTCATTCTCCCAAAATTGTAATCTGTGTGTGTGTGTGTGTGTGTGTGTGTGTGTGTGTGTGTGTGTGTGTGTGTGTGTGTGTGTGTGTGTGTGTGTGTGTATTTACACATGTGTATTAAAAAGCACTAAAGAAAAATCAAATAGAGAAAAAAAGAGGCTGGAGTATTCATCCTCATCTTCCCAAAATTGTAATCTGTGTGTGTGTGTGTGTGTGTGTGTGTGTGTGTGTGTGTGTGTGTGTGAGTGTGTGTGTGTGTGTGTGTGTGTGTGTTTACACGTGTGTATTAAAAAACACTAAAGAAAAATGAAATAGAGAGAAAAAAAGAGGCTGGAGTATTCATCCTCATCCTCCCAAAATTGTAATCTGTGTGTGTGTGTGTGTGTGTGTGATGTCACGGCAGGCCGGGCAGTGTGTGTGTGTGTGTGTGTGTGTGTGTGTGTGTGTGTGTGTGTGTGTGTGTGTGTGTGTAACAGCGCCGGTGGGGCTGATGGTGCTTGATGGGGGTTGACGGTTGATGGCGTCACTCGTTGGCCCGGTGTAGCCTCAGCGCTCGCTAGCAGAAGGCACGGGAGATCCACGGCTCCGGCGACCGGGCTCGAGCAGCGTTCAGCCGGACACTGCGTTCAGGAGAGATGGAGGCTGCGGCCGAGGAGCTGCGGGCCGGCTCCCGGATTCCGGTCACCATCGAGCAGATCGTCAACGACACGCTGGTGGTGACCCTCACCTACCAGGACCGGAGCTACAGCGGCATTTTGCTGGACTGCGACAAAAAGTGAGTGGGCTCTGCTTTTTCCGTGGGCTTCGGTCTCGCGTGGGAATGAAAGAAAGAGCCAGGCCAGGCGGGCTAAGCTAACCGGCTAACCTGCCCAACGCTATCCATCATGTAGAGGCCAAGCAGGCCTTCATTTATACAAAGCCAGGATCTCATCTATACTCCAAAAAACAGCCAATAATCTTAAAATCCCACATACACAGCCACACAACAAACTTCCACCATTAATATAGGTTTTATTTTCCCTGGATTGAGGAATTTCTTTGAGTTAGTGAGGCAGCCACACAGTCTTTATATGTATATAGTGCCTTCCAATATAGCTGCTTGTATTGCATTGTTTTATAGTTTAGTTGGATGAAGACACTCATCCATCCTCATCATCCTCATCCTCATCATCATCATCATCATTGTGTAATACAATCTAGGTGCTTTTCTTCCAGGTAGGTTCAGCTCATTGTTGTAGCTTCTGGCTGTTGGCTAAAATTAATTGAAAATACAATTTTAAGTTACCCTTAAAATATTAAAGACACTAAAGAAATATTCAATATTTTAAAAGAAAGAGGCTGGAGTTGGTTCAGCTCATTGTCGTAGCTTCTGGCTGTTGGCTAAAATTAATTCACCCACACAAAGGTGGTCAGGGTGAAGCTTATTTTAAAATGATTCTTTATTTCCCCATCCATATACTTGGTTGTTGACACCCTGTCCTTATTATCCATTCTTTAAAAAGATCCTCACTGTTGTGGTACATATTCATTCACTTGAGCAATCAGTTGTCTTTACTGAGATTGGGATTGGCCCTCTATCATTAATCCCAATATTCATTAAATGGCAGCCAGGACGTTTACATGTTGTCAACAAGACCTTTAGGATCACCTTAACCCATACCATTAGAGGTTTATTGGGTGTGTGTGTGTGTGTGAGTGTGTGAGAGTGTGTGAAAATACAACTTTAAGTTACCCTTAAAATATTAAAGACACTAAAGAAATATTCTATGTTTTAAAAGAAAGAGGCTGGAGTAGGTTCAGCTCATTGTCGTAGCTTCTGGCTGTTGGCTAAAATTAATTCACCCACACAAAGGTGGTCAGGGTGAAGCTTATTTAAGAAGAATTCTTTATTTCCCCATCCATATACTTGGTTGTTGACATACCCTGTCCTTATTATCCATTCTTTAAAAAGATCCTCACTGTTGTGGTACATATTCATTCACTTGAGCAATCAGTTGTCTTTACTGAGATTGGGATTGGCCCTCTATCATTAATCCCAATATTCATTAAATGGCAGCCAGGACGTTTACATGTTGTCAACAAGACCTTTAGGATCACCTTAACCCATACCATTAGAGGTTTATTGGGGGTATGTGTGTGTGTGTGTGTGTGAGTGTGAGAGTGTGTGAAAATACAACTTTAAGTTACCCGTAAAATATTAAATACACTAAAGAAATATTCAATATTTTAAAAGAAAGAGGCTGGAGTAGGTTCAGCTCATTGTCGTAGCTTCTGGCTGTTGGCTAAAATTAATTCACCCACACAAAGGTGGTCAGGGTGAAGCTTATTTAAGAAGAATTCTTTATTTCCCCATCCATATACTTGGTTGTTGACATACCCTGTCCTTATTATCCATTCTTTAAAAAGATCCTCACTGTTGTGGTACATATTCATTCACTTGAGCAATCAGTTGTCTTTACTGAGATTGGGATTGGCCCTCTATCATTAATCCCAATATTCATTAAATGGCAGCCAGGACGTTTACATGTTGTCAACAAGACCTTTAGGATCACCTTAACCCATACCATTAGAGGTTTATTGGGTGGGTGTGTGTGTGTGTGTGTGTGTGTGTGTGTGTGTGTGTGTGTGTGTGTGTGTGTGTGTGTGAGAGAGAGTGTGAGTGAGTGTGTGAAAATACAACTTTAAGTTACCCTTAAAATATTAAAGACACTAAAGAAATATTCAATATTTTAAAAGAAAGAGGCTGGAGTTGGTTCAGCTCATTGTCGTAGCTTCTGGCTGTTGGCTAAAATTAATTCACCCACACAAAGGTGGTCAGGGTGAAGCTTATTTAAAAAGAATTCTTTATTTCCCCATCCATATACTTGGTTGTTGACATACCCTGTCCTTATTATCCATTCTTTATAAAATCCTTACTGTTGTGGTACATATTCATTCTCTGAGATTGGGATTGGCCCTCTTTCATTAATCCCAATATCCATTAAATGGTAGACACGAAGTTTACCATGTTGTCAACAAGACCTTTAGGATCAACTTAACCCATACCATTAGAGGTTTATGGGATGTGTGTGAAAATACAATTTTAAGTTACCCTGAAAAAAATAAAGACACTAAAGGAATATTAAATACAGAAAATATTCTGTTTTAAAAGGAAGAGGCTGGAGTAGGTTCAGCTCATTGTCGTAGCTTCTGGCTGTTGGCTAAAATTAATTCACCCACACAAAGGTGGTCAAGGTGAAGCTTATTTAAAAAGAATTCTTTGTTTCCCATCCATGTGCTTGGTTGTTGACATATCCTGTCCTGATTATCCATTCTTTATA
>JAFMOC010000259.1:50000-102500 GCA_019802505.1 Corydoras sp. C115
TCTCCCCGTGTCCACGTGGGGTTCCTTCGGGTTCTCCGGTTTCCTCCCACAGTCCAAAAACATGGATCAAGAGATATGAATTCTCCAAATTGCCCCATATAGAGTGTGTCTGTGTGAGTGAGTGTGTGCCCAGTGATAGATTGGCGTCCTGTCCTGGGTGTATCTGCCCAGTGCCCGAAACATTCTCCCCTGGATGGGCATGGGGACCCCCCCCCCCCCCTGCGACCCTAATAGAAGATGAAGCGGAAGATAATGGATGGATGGATAAATTACTAAGTAGGGCGGCACAGTGACTTAGTGGTTGGCAAATTCTCCTCTCAGCGCTAGGGATTCCTGGTTCGAATCCCCATCTGGGAGGAGTTTCAATGTTCTCCCCGTGTCCACGTGGGTTTCCTCCGGGTTCTCCGGTTTCCTCCCACAGTCCAAAAACATGGATCAAGTTCAATTGAGTTCTCCAAATTGCCCCATATAGAGTATGTGTGTGCCCAGCGATGGATTGGCACCCTCTTCTAGTGCGGAGAGGTGAACGTGCTAACCACTAAGCCACCGTGCCATCCTGCGTGGCCTGTAATTGGTTATTTTTTGTGTGATTAATATGCCGCTAATTTTCTTTGTTTTTTTTTGTTTTTCTAGAACTGGATTGTTCTGCCTGCCGGACGTCGTCGGAAAGTCCGAGGAGCTCTTCATATCCAGGCAGGACTCTGACGTGTCGGCGGAGGAGCCTGGCTTCAAGTCAGCCGTTCAGCCATCTCAACAAACCAAGGACGAGAACACAGAACCCGAAAAGCCCGCCTCCATCCCTTTACCTGTTCCCGTACAGCCTGGCCAGCCAACCTACCCCCCGTACTTCGAAGGAGCTCCATTTCCTCAGCCCCTCTGGGTGCGCCATACGTACAGCCAATGGGTCCCCCAACCGCCACCCCGACCAATCAAAAGGAAGAAAAGGCGGTCGCGGGAACCCGGGCGCATGACCATCAGCACAATTAGACTGCGGCCCCGACAGGTTCTGTGTGAGAAGTGTAAGAACACGCTAACCAGCGACGAGGACATTAAGGATGGACCAACCGTGACCAAGCCCTCTCGGAAGGAGAACGCACCCCAAGGGGAGGAGCACGTCAAGGAACCTCCAGCGAAAATACTCAGGAAAGAGGACGGAGATGCCAACAGGGAGTCCAAGAGGCGGGACGAGGCGCCGTGCTACGAGGGTAAACGGTATCGGAAAGACCGCAAGGAGGATGAGAAGTTCCCCAGTGGTGACGTGGTACCCCACAGCCCGGTGATCAAGATCTCCTACAGCACGCCGCAAGGGAAAGGGGAGGTGATGAAGATCCCGTCCAGAGTGCATGGGTCCGTGAAGCCCTTCTGCCCCAAACAGCTGCTGCAGAACGGGATCGGGGAGCACGAGGTCAACCGGGAGGCGCGTAAAGAACCGCGCGCCGCCATCGAGGCGATCCGGACGGGCCTCACCGTTTCCATCCCCAAACTGAAACTCCCCAAACTGACGGATCAGGACATCCCATCGCCCAAGATCCGCTTAAAGTCTCGCGGGGACAGCGTGGAACGGGTCTCCATGTACGAGGCCGAGCTGGTCGAGGAGTCGCGCCGCAAGAGTCCCCGGCTTCCCGGTCCTGGCTTGCCTCAGCCCGAGGACTCGACGGACAAGAACCCCCTGGAGCTCTGGTCGAGCGAGGAGGGCGAGCGGCACGGCGACCTCACCCTGCTCATCAATTTCGGGAAGCGCAAGGCGGACTCGTCCAGCCTCTCGGTGTGCAGCAGCGACAGCCTGGACGAGTCCAAGTCCTTCAGCTCGGACGGCACGTCGCCGGAGCTGTGCGAGCTGGCGCCCGGCGAACACGTCCTGGGCGTCTCGGCCTCGGTGGCCACGGCGGCGTCGGCCTCGCGGCCCGAGGGCAGGACCGTGCCGCCGTTGACCGTGCGCCTCCACACGCGTAGCATGAGCAAGTGCGTGACGGAGGAGGGCCACGCCGTCACGGTGGGCGACGTGGTGTGGGGAAAGATCCACGGCTTTCCCTGGTGGCCCGCCAGGATTCTGAGCATCAATGGCACCCGGCGGGAGGAGGGCGAGGTGGACGCTCCGTGGCCCGAGGCCAAGGTGGCCTGGTTCGGCTCGCCCACCACCTCGCAGCTCTCTGTGGCCAAGCTGTCGCCCTTCCGCGAGTTTTTCCGCTCGCGCTTCAACCGCAAAAAGAAGGGCATGTACCGGCGGGCCATCATCGAGGCAGCTAAAGCCGTGGGGCACATGAGTTCGGAAATCACGTCCCTGTTATCACACTGCGAGACATAGGTGAGACATCAGCCCTCCTGTTGTTTACTATTTACTAACCCTCAATGATCCCATCCATACTAATACTCATTCATTCATTCATTATCTCCAGCTTCATCCTCTATTAGGGTCGCGGTGGGTTCCCCATGCCCATCCAGGGGAGAACGTCTCGGGCGCTGGGCAGATACACCCAGGACAGGGCACCAATCCATCACTGGGCACACACTCACTCACACAGACACACTCTATATGGGGCAATTTGGAGAACTCAATTGACTTGATCCATGTTTTTGGACTGTGGGAGGAAACCGGAGAACCCGGAGGAAACCCACGCAGACATGGGGAGAACATGGAAACTCCACCCAGATTGGGATTCGAACCGGGAATCCCTAGCGCTGAGAGGAGAACATGCTAAACACTAAGCCAGCGTGCCGCCCTGTACTAATACTAATCAATAACCTTTTGTAATGAGGGGGGTCAAAGGAACATCACAGGCTTTATTGCTGGCACTGCACATGTCTTCATTCATTCATTCATTATCTTCCACTTTATCCTCTATTAGGGTCGCGGTGGGGTTCCCCATGCCCATCCAGGGGAGAACGTCTCGGGCGCTGGGCAGATACACTCAGGACAGGGCGCCAATCTATCGCTGGGCACACACTCACTCACACAGACACACTCTATATGGGGCAATTTGGAGAATTCAATTGACCTTGATCCATGTTTTTGGACTGTGGGAGGAAACCGGAGAACCCGGAGGAAACCCACACGGATGCGGGGAGAACATGGAAACTCGGCACGGTGGCTTAGTGGTTTAGCATGTTCTCCTCTCAGCACTAGGGATTCCCGGTTCGAATCCCAATCTGGTTGGAGTTCCCATGTTGTCCGCGTGGGTTTCCTCCGGGTTCTCCGGTTTCCTCCCACAGTCCAAAAACATGGATCAAGGTCAATTGAGTTCTCCAAATTGCCCCCTATAGAGTGTGTCTGTGTGAGTGACTGTGTCCAGTGATGGATTGGCATCCTGTCCTGGGTGTATCTGCCCAGCGCCCGAAACCTTCTCCCCTGGATGGGCATGGGGAACCCCACCGCGACCCTAATAGAGGATGAAGCGGAAGATAATGGATGGATGGAAGTATGGAATTAAATCAAATAGAATCAGATATGGGGATGTTGAGGATGTATGGAAAAGTCTGTGGGTGGCGTGAAAGTGAAGACTTTTCCATACATCCTCAACATATCCGATTGGACCTGCAATCTAACGAAAAAGCCCCTACAATGAGAACATGGGGTAAATATCTATAGAAATAGATGCAGTTTTTCCCTCTGAAGACCTAAAGCAGCATTGGGATTGTCTGAAAACATGGACAGGATGTTGAGACGTGGATGAAAAGACGTTCTTTGTCATCGTCTTCCTCCTGTGCGAGACCCGGCTGTTTGCTCAGTGCACATCAGTCGGTTCCTGACGGCGGCGTTTTCTGACGGGGTGTTTCAGTGCTGGGTTCCATTTCCATCCTGAGGTCCTTTTTGCGTAGTCTGCATGTGTTCTCCATGATCCGCTCTGGGGACGCCGGGACACGATCACATTTTAAAGACAAGCCGATGGGTGATTGCCATATGAAATTGAGCCATGACCATGATGCATGTGATCATATTTTTCAGATGTATAAATTACTAAACAGGGCGGCACGGTGGCTTAGTGGTTGGCATGTTCTCCTCTCAGCGCTAGGGATTCCCGGTTCGAAGCCCGATCTGGGTGGAGTTTCCATGTTCTCCCCGTGTCCGCGTGGGTTTCCTCCGGGTTCTCCGGTTTCCTCCCACAGTCCAAAAACATGGATCAAGGTCAATTGAGTTCTCCAAATTGCCCCATATAGAGTGTGTCTGTGTGAGTGAGTGTGTGTCCAGTGATAGATTGGTGTCCTGTCCTGGGTGTATCTGCCCAGTGCCCGAAACGTTCCCTCCCCCGGGTTCCTCCCCTAACGTTTCCTCCGGGTTCTCCGGTTTCCTCCCACAGTCCAAAAACATGGATCAAGGTCAATTGAGTTCTCCAAATTGCCCCATATAGAGTGTGTCTGTGTGAGTGAGTGTGTGTCCAGTGATAGATTGTACGAGGTGTACAGTGTCCTGTCCTGGGTGTATCTGCCCGGCACCCAAAACGTTCTCCCCTGGGGAACCTCCCCCATCATTTTAGAGGATAAATGATGACACAGATAAAATGTTCCGCAAAATTCTTCAGTTGAAAGTTTGGCCATGCCCCCTTTCAGCTAATCTTACTGTCCATGTTCTCAGTTCCACGTCCTGTAAAGATGGACTTTGTAGTTCTCCGATTCCATTCTGTAGTCCATCTGTGTGTGTTCTACAGTACATACTGTGTACTCTGTTCTCAAATGCTCAGAACCCCAATAGTACCACCACAGAGCAGGGGTTATTTGGTGGGGGCATTATTCCTATCCCAGCAGTGTGACTGAGGTGGAGAACTGAAACTCCACTAGAACCCCCTCACCACATCAGTGTCACTGCAGAACTGACAAGAAACAATCCACCACCCAAATGATACCTGTTCTGTGATGCTCCTGACCAACAGAGAACAGAGAACCAACAGGGACTAACAACAACAAAGAACACAGATGTTCTACAGTCTGGAATTGTACAACTACAAAATCCATCTGTATGATGAGTGGAGGACATAGATGATGGAGCAAGAAGGGGGCGTGTCCTAACTTTTGACTGGTACTGTGTATGGTGAAAGCACACTCCTGTTGTAAGCGTCCAACATTCATTGGTTCCTGAATCGGAGAAAGAGAACGTTATTACAGTGACCGTTTGGAAAGCTTTTTTTTTTGTTGTCCACATGAACTGCAGACATGGTTCTACCCTGAGTTGTTAATCTAGGATGTCCGCTTCTTTAGGATCAGTGCCGTGCTGTCTGCATATTGACGTTAATGCTTCTGTGAACCTGAGGGTCACCTGAATCCGTCACAGCGCCGAAGCCTCAGACGTGCAGACGGCCTGCGTTAATGTTGTTCCTTTAGAGAACACCGGCGCGTTTGTGTTTGCAGAGACAGCACTTATCTAGATTAAATATTCTGAGCGTGTTTCACGTCATTAAAATGCTCAAATCAGCTGGGTTTGTGGACCATCGCTTAAAAACACAGTGTCGCTTTACATTAAGAAACCATCCATCCATCCATCCATTATCTTCTGCTTTATCCTCTATTAGGGTCCATGTCCATCCAGGGGAGAACGTTTCAGTCGCTGGGCAGATAGACCCAGGACAGGGCGCCAAACTGGACACACAATCACTCACACAGACACACTCTATATGGGCCAATTTGGAGAACTCAATTGACTTGATCCATGTTTTTGGACTGTGGGAGAAAACCGGGTGTATCTGCCCAGTGCCCGAAACGTTCTCCCCTGGATGGGCATGGGGTACCCCCCAACGACCCTAATAGAGGATCACTCGCACACTCCTTAGTACCAATTTAGATAGGGGCAAATTTATTCATTCATTATCTTCCGCCTTATCCTCCATTAGGGTCGCAGGGGGGTTCCCCATGCCCATCCAGGGAAGGACGTTTCGGGCGCTGGGCAGATACACCCAGGACAGGACGCCAATCTATCACTGGACACACACTCACTCACACAGACACACTCTTTATGGGGCAATTTGGAGAACTTAATTGTTATGTTATAACTGCAAGAGACCTTCTAAAAACAGTACTACAACATTTAATACATGATTTACCATATAGAAACTTTTTAAGCTCCGTTATTGTTCTGCTCATCAGAATAATAACGCGCGGTAGCTCAGTGGTCAGGGTGTTGGGTTATCAATCTGAAGGTTGGGGGTTCAAATCCCAGGTCCACTGAAGTTACCAATGTGGGTCCTTGTGCAAGACCCTTAACCCTCATTGCTCCAGGGATGTTGTGATTAACCCTGTTCTCACCTTGTAAGTCCATCCATCCATCCACTTCCGCTTTATCCTCTATTAGGGTCGCGGTGGGGTTCCCCATGCCCATCCAGGGGAGAACGTTTCGGGCGCTGGGCAGATAGACCCAGGACAGGACGCCAATCTATCGCTGGGCACACACTCACTCACACAAACACACTCTATATGGGGCAATTTGGAGAACTCAATTGACTTGATCCATGTTTTTGGACTGTGGGAGGAAACCGGAGAACCCGGAGGAAACCCACGCGGACACGGGGAGAACATGGAAACTCCACACAGATTGGATTCGTTAGATCTGTTCTTTGGTTGGATTGAAGTTTGTCAAATAATCAACTGTGGGATTCTTATGTTGGGAAATGTTTAATTCACTCCACCTTTTAGGATTGGACTGCAGTAAATACCTGAATTCAATGATTAACAGGTGTGTTCTCATACTTTGGCCATAGAGTGAACATTCTGCACTGGAATGCTTTGTTTTATTAGGTTTTTTTTATTTATTTTTTTTTTATGCCCGAGCGCTCATCACACTGCATTTCCTTTTTTTAACCAGCTGTAAAGGAGCTGGGTCATAAATAGCTTTTGCATCCAGTAGCATTTAAAGTTCAAGTGATCAAATACATTTGGGTCCGGGCCAAAGTCAGGGTGTGCCCCAGCACGAGTGGAATCATCTGCTGCTCTCGTTTTCTGTCTCTACGGATTTGACATTTAGTCATTCAGCAGACGCTTTTATCCAAAGCGACGTACAAACGAGAACAACACACGTCAGGAGTTAAAGAAGAACCAGCCTCACTGTAGAATTATCAGACCTGAACGTTATTATTGTTATTATATTTTTAATATATCAGGTGGGAGGCACGGTGGCTTAGTGGTTAGCATGTTCTCCTTTCAGCACTAGGGATCCCCGGTTCGAATCCCAATCTGGGTGGAGTTTCCATGTTCTCCCCGTGTCCACGTGGGTTTCCTCCGGGTTCTCCGGTTTCCTCCCACAGTCCAAAACCATGGATCAAGGTCAATTGAATTCTCCAAATTGCAGCATATATAGTGTGTCTGTGTGTGTGTGTGTGTGTGTGTGCCCAGTGATAGATTGGCGTCCTGTCCTGGGTGTATCTGTCCAGCGCCCGAAACGTTCTCCCCCAGATGGGCATGGGGAACCCCCCCCACGACCCTAATAGAGGATAAAGTGGAAGATAATGAATGAATATATCAGGTGTTTGTGAGGGTGGCACGGTGGCTTAGTGGTTAGTATGTTCTCCTCTCAGTGCTAGGGATTTCCGGTTCGAATCCCAATCTGGGTGGAGTTTCCATGTTCTCCCCGTGTCTACGTGGGTTTCCTCCGGGTTCTCTGGTTTCCTTCCACAGTCCAAAAACGTGGATCAAGGTCAATTGAATTCTCCATCTTGCCCCATATAGAGTGTGTCTGTGAGAGTGTGTGTTCAGTGATGGATTGGCGTCCTGTCCTGGGTGTATCTGGTTCTAATCACATGTCATGTCTTGGGTTTTCTGGTCAAGGTGCGATCTCATTCACATCTGAGCTCAATCACGTATGAGGCGGGTTCGTAATTAGGATCTGGTGGGATAAAGTCCAGTATAAATCAGAGGTTGGCACTTGTGTATAATAAATACATATGTATGTATATACAGTGGGTTGCAAAAGTATTCATACCCCTTGAACTTTTCCATATTTTGTCACATTACAACCACAAACATAAATATATTTCACTGGAATTTAATGTGAAAGACCAACACAAAGTGGTATACAATTGTGAAGTGGAAGGAAAATTATACATGAATCAACATTTTTTTTACAAATAAAAAACTGAAAAGTGTGACATGCAAAAGTATTCAGCCCCCTTTTCCCTGAGTGCAACCAATTGCATTCAGAAGTTGCCTGATGAGTGCTAATGACTCAAAAGGGTCCACCTGTGTGTAATCTAATCTCAGTACAAATACAGCTGCTCCGTGACGACCTCAGATGTTGGTTAAGAGAATATTGGGGAGCAAACAGCATCATGAAGTCCAAAGAACACAGACAGGTTAGGAATATGGTTTTGGAGAAGTTTAAAGCAGGCTTAGGTTATAAAAAGATTTCCAAAGCTTTGAACATCTCACGGAGCACTGTTCAATCCATCATCCGGAAATGGAAAGAGTATGGCACCACAGTAAACCTGCCAAGACAAGGCCGTCCACCTAAACTTACAGGCCGAACAAGGAGATCACTGATCAGAGAGGCAGCCAAGAGGCCCATGGTGACTCTGGATGAAATGCAGAGAGCCACAGCTCAGGTGGGGGAAACTGTCCACAGGACAACAATTAGTCGTGCACTACACAAATGTGGTCTTTATGGAAGAGTGGCAAGGAGAAAGACATTGTTAAAAGAAAACCATAAGAAGTCCCGTTTGCAGTTTGCCAGAAGCCATGTTGAGGACACAGCAAACATGTGGAAGAAGGTGCTTCGGTCAGACGAGACCAAAATTGAACTTTTTGGCCACAATGCAAAACGCTATGTGTGGCGGAGAAATAACACTGCACATCACTCTGAAAACACCATCCCCACTGTCAAATATGGTGGTGGCAGCATCATGCTCTGGGGGTGCTTCTCTTCAGCAGGGACCGGGAAGTTGGTCAAAGTTGATGGGAAGATGGATGGAGCCAAATACAGGGCAATCTTGGAAGAAAACCTGTTGGAGTCAGCAAAAGATTTGAGACTGGGGCGGAGGTTCACCTTCCAGCAGGACAACGACCCTAAACATAAAGCCAGAGCTACAATGGAGTGGTTAAAAAAAAAGAATATTCATGTGTTAGAATGGCCCAGTCAAAGTCCAGACCTAAACCCAATTGAGAATTTGTGGTAAGATCTCAAAACTGCTGTTCACAAACGCTCTCCATCCAATCTGACTGAGCTTGAGCTGTTTTGCAAGCAGGAATGGGCAATAATTTCAGTCACTAGATGTGCAAAGCTGGTGGAGACATACCCTAAAAGACTTGCAGCTGTAATTGCAGCAAAAGGTGGCTCCACAAAGTATTGACTCAGGGGGGCTGAATACTTTTGCACGTCACACTTTTCAGTTTTTTATTTGTAAAAAAAATGTTGATTCATGTATAATTTTCCTTCCACTTCACAATTGTATACCACTTTGTGTTGGTCTTTCACATTAAATTCCAGTGAAATATATTTGTTTGTGGTTGTAATGTGACAAAATATGGAAAAGTTCAAGGGGTATGAATACTTTTGCAACCCACTGTATGTATGTATGTGTGTGTGTGTGTGTATATATGTATGTAGTGTATATACAGTATATATTATATATATAATGTGTATGTGTGTATATATATATATATATATATATATATATATATATATATATATATATATATATATATATATATATATATATATATATATATATATATATAAAAAATATGTATATGTGTGTATCTACGCACACAATTAGCTTTTTTTAAAATTTGTTTATTTCTTTTTACCTTTTGCCTGGAGGTCGAGGAAACATGAGTAAGATGAAAATGTCATTTCAGTCTAGTCAGATATAATTATAGTCTTTATTTTTCAAAAACTATGTGCTGATGCGCTCCGTTTTTATTTTTCTGCTTGAAAAAATCCGAGCAACTCCGTAAAAGAGCTTCTCCTAACACTGTTCCATCGCTGCGATCATGACCATATATGGTATGATTTTTGACCGGGCCAATGTCACATCTGAAGAAGGAGTTGCATGATGTGATTAACCATCCACTACTGCACTACTGTGATGACATTTTTTATTTATATATATATATGGCTGTGTGTGTATAATCACCGGCCACTTTATTAAGTTCACCATCATGTTTCTGTACCTACTATTGGAGTGAAAAGCTCAGATTATTTGTTTGTAGTATTTAAACTGTGTGTAAGTCGGATTAATGTTTCAAGTTCCAGATCTTCAGAATGCAACCTTGAGGATAACTATAGAGCTTCCATACTTAATGGATGTTATTATATTATTTGTTAAAATGCAACTAAATTTACCATGTGATTTTTAGAAACTTTGCGTGCAACTTCTTGTAATCACACTATTGTTATACGATTATGTTCGCGTTATCCACACGGTTTTCGTAGGACACATCCAGCTCATTGGTGAGATGCGTGCTTTTATACAGCTAAGAAATGGGTCAAACATTTCCAGGCCAAATATTCCCATTCCCATTCACTTTGCATAACGCTGATTTTTGCGCTCCCTGGGTGTATCTGCCCAGCGCCCGAAACGTTCTCCCCTGGATGGGCATGGGGAACCCCCCGCGACCCTAATAGAGGATAAAGCAGAAGATAATGAATGAATTAATATTTCCATGAATTGAACACTTCAAGTAATTTAATTATATAGCGCTTTTTACTAGGGGTGAGCTGCAATATTCGCTGATTTCGACGATTCGATTCAGAGAACCGTAGTCGACTATGAACCTCATAGTCGAATGTACCATTTTGACCACATGGGGGCGCCCATGGCTGCTGCTAAGCATTAGTTTTTACATGAAATGTCTTTGTTTTCGTTATATATATAGCCTTTTGTCAAATAAAACTCATTGATCTGAGTGTTTTAGGTTTTTCCTTTGAAGTGGAAAAAAGTCCAGAACGGGGATCCCATTTAAGGTGCTCTAGAAAAACAAGTAAAATCTAAAAAAAAAAATTGTTTTTTAAAAACCACGCTTATAGCGCCATCTTGTGGTGAAATTTTAACTGATTCAACTATCAGTCGACTATAGGGAAAATCTGACGAATCAGATTCGACTATGAAAATCCTTAGTTGAAGACACCCCTACTTTTTACAACCGTACATTGTCACAAAGCAGCTTTACAGAATGAAAACCCCTTAATGGTTCAAAAAAGGGGGGCTGTTGTCCTCAGAATTTCAAGGGTCCAGGAAGACCAGTGTTAAACCCCCAAAGAGCAAGCTGAAGCGACAGTGGCAAGAAAAAACTCCCTGTTATGTTGTTATTTAAGGAAGAAACCTTGTGAGGACCAAGACTCAGTGGGGGACTCCTCCTCCTTGAGCGGCCAGACAGCAACAACAATGTAGGACAGCCATGTACAGATATTTAACAAATGGAAAAACTCTAACAACTGGAAAACTATATGTGAGTCCATTATGGGGACACTTGTGTCCAGATTACAAGCTGACCGTGTGTGTTTCCCCACAGGAGAAATGCTGGACCCCAGCCGAATTCAGGACCCTCGCTCCCCTCCTGCCATTCCCTCCCGGGACGGAGAGTGCCACGCTTGCTATGGATATCATGAGGGAAGGTGCTCAACTCTTCACCTGCCTGGAAGGACGGCACGGCCGCCGTGCGAGGAGCAGTCCGTGCCTGAGGGAGCAGGCGTGCATGGACCCCTTCTTCCGTTTCATCAGTATCGAACTTCCCGTCTGGTTTTAGGACTTCTCTAATCAGTAGACCGCGTAGCTCCACACTACATTGGAATGTATTTATTGCTGGTGAAGGCCAGGAGACCTCACTACAGTCTCGTCCGATATCCCGCTGCTGCTGTTTCTCGCGAGTGACGTGGCCCCCGTCGGCCGGACGTCGCCCCCGCTCCGGAACCCGGCCGCGTAGTTCACTAAGGTCCGGGACGGAGCTACCGAGCGGCGTCTCACTCGAGGGCCCCTCCGTTTTCGTCGCGAGTTGGAAATGTGAACCTCGTCGTCACGCGCCGTCGGTTCTTAGCACGAACTGGTCAGCCGCGCGAGTTCCGCCAAAACGCTCTCGGTCACTTCGAGGAAACGGATCGTTCGCCCCGACCTTCCGCCCCGCCCCTTGTTTTTCACTTTTATTCTATTGTTTTGGGAGCACTCCCTTCGAGGGCTTCGGAACCGTCACGGATTGTTTGCGATCCATCGTTTCGTATGTATTTGCTTTAATTATTTAATGTGTCATGTAAAGAAAAGCACTTTATCTGTACCTTCAGTGGCCTGCTGGACACTCGTACAACGAACACTACGCTCGACTCGGCGGCTCAGGAGGCCCCGACGAGCTCTCCGTCGCCCTCTGGCTGACTGGCGCCTTGAAAGTGAGCTTTTTTTCCCCGTCCTTTACGGGGTTCGGACCTGGACGGGAAAAGCCGCTTTCGGGGGACTGGTTGTGTACACTGTATTATTACGTTTAGTCCCGTTTGTCGATCGACATTTGTTGACCTTCTACCACCGTCTCCCTCTTCATGAAGTTTTCCACTGGAGAATTGGACAGAAGTGTAAACTCCTATGCATCACGTCTTTATTAAAGCTTTACAAAAACACGTCGTGTGTTGCGGCTGTGACTTCTGCACTGTGACGCCTTTTGCGTAACGTTGCTGAGAACGTTGTCAAGTCTTTTTGTTGTTTCTGTTTGCTTTTAGAAGCAGGAGGTTTTAGCTCCATTACGACCCCAGAGAGCGCTGAGAATTTAATGAGCCACTTCTTTACTGTAAGTAAAGATGCAAGCATGAGAACAAGGTGGTGGTGGGAGAGCAGGGAGCCCAACCCAAACAGTGGTTTATTTTAAGCTTGGTGCTAAGCTTCTCTTCATGACATTTAAATGCTCGCCTCAGTCTTTATATTGTGCTTATTTGGCTTTTTTATGGACTTTACAAATAATGCTGCTCAATCCCTTTGACCAATGCTGCTCAAATCGAGATATATATATATATATATATATATATATATATAATTTGTATGTGTGTTTATATATATTTATGGATATATGATATGTACTGTATGTATGTGTATACATATTTATATATATATATATATATATATATATATATATATATATATATATATGTGTGTGTGTGTGTGTATAGGTGGCACGGTGGCTTAGTGGTTGGCATGTTCACCTCTCAACACTAGGGATTCCCGGTTCGAATCCCCATCTGGGTGGAGTTTCCATGTTCTCCCCGTGTCTGCGTGGGTTTCCTCCAGGTTCTCCGGTTTCCTCCCACAGTCCAAAAACATGGATCAAGTCAATTGAGTTCTCCAAATTGCCCCATGTGTACAGTGTGTTTGTGGGCGCTGGGTAGATACACCCAGGACAGGGCACCGATCTGTCATTGGGCACACACTCACTCACACAGACACACTCTATATGGGGCAATTTGGAGAACTCAATTGACTTGATCCATGTTTTTGGACTGTGGGAGGAACCCAGAGGAAATCCACACGGACACGGGGAGAATGTGGAGAACTCTACATTGTCAGTTATACAGTCAGTCTTTTTTCTTTGAGTTTTTTTACATTAAACAAATGCTCGAATTTGTTGCTCAAATCGAAACCCTCTGATATATTTTTTTTAGTGGTTAGCATGTTCTCCTCTCAGCACTAGGGATTCCCGGTTCGAATCCCAATCTGGGTGGAGGTTCCATGTTCTCCCCGTGTCCGCGTGGGTTTCCTCCGGGTTCTCCGGTTTCCTCCCACAGTCCAAAAACATGGATCAAGTCAATTGAATTCTCCAAATTGCCCCATATAGAGTGTGTCTGTGTGAGTGAGTGTGTGCCCAGTGATGGATTGGTGCCCTGTCCTGGGTGTATCTGCCCAGCGCCCAAAACCCACCCGTGACCCTAATAGAGGATAAAGCGGGAGATAATGGATGGATGGACTTTTGGAGCCGAAGCAGAATTTATGGAGTCGTGAGCCGGGTGTGACCAGGTTCAGTTAAAGTCCTCTCTGTCCTACACTCTGATTTAAAGAGGGGTTTGGAATGCAGTTGTGTAATGTTTTCTGATCTTATCCAGCGTTTCACAAGCGAAGAGTTCCACGATTTGTGTTGAAATCGGCGTTCGGCCTGCAACAGTGAACCGGTTTGGAATCTTTTTAAAAACGTTCTGGGAAATGTTCGAAATAACTTGAATCCTATAACTACAGGGATCTGCAAACGTGTGGGGACATGTTCTTAAATGTCATGCTTTGATGATTTTATAGGTAAACTGTTTTTCCGTTATTCAAACCTTAATAGATGTGAACGCTCTTTATGTCTGAATGTCAATCTGGGTGGAGTTTCCATGTTCTCCCCATGTCTGCGTGGGTTTCCTCCGGGTTCTCCGGTTTCCACCCACAGTCCAAAAACATGGATCAAGTCAATTGATTTCTTCAATTTGCCCCATATAGAGTGTGTCTGTGTGAGTGAGTGTGTGCCCAGTGATAGATTGGCGTCCTGTCCTAGGTGTATCTGCCCAGCGCCCGAAACGTTCTCCCCCCCCCCCCTCCCCCAGCGACCCCAGTAGAGGATAAAGTGGAAAACACAGACACAGTGGTGATTGAATTCCAATCTGGGTGGAGGTTCCATGTTCTCCCCGTGTCTGCGTGGGTTTCCTCCGGGTTCTCCGGTTTCCACCCACAGTCCAAAAACATGGATCAAGTCAATTGATTTCTTCAATTTGCCCCATATAGAGTGTGTCTGTGTGAGTGAGTGTGTGTCCAGTGATAGATTGGCGCGCTGTCCTGGGTGTATCTGCCCAGCGCCAGAGACGTTTTTCCCTGGATGGGCATGGGGAACGGAGTTCCCAGCGCCTGAAACGTTCTCCCCTGGATGGGCATGGGGAACCCCCCCACAACCCTAATAGAGGATAAAGCTGAAGATAATGAATGAATGAATGTTTCTAGCTGGACAGGTGGCACGGTGGTTTAGTGGTTAACATGTTCTCCTCTCAGCACTAGGGATTCCCGGTTCGAATCCCCATCTGGGTGGAGTTTCCATGTTCTCCCCGTGTCTGCGTGGGTTTCCTCCGGGTTCTCCGGTTTCCTCCCACAGTCCAGAAACATGGATCAAGTCAATTGAATTCTCCAAATTGACCCATATAGAGTGTGTGTGTGTGAGTGAGTGTGTGCGCACTGATAGATTGGTGTCCTGTCCTGGGTCTATCTGCCCAGCGCCAGAGACGTTTTTCCCTGGATGGGCATGGGGAACCCCCCCGCGACCCTAATAGAGGATAAAGCAGGAGATAATGGATGATATTAAAGCTAATGGCATGAGATTGAAACTTCTTTCCATTGAAGTCCTGAGACCTGGTGGAATTAGAGACCTAAATCCTGGAGATGGAGAGCTTTCCTTACTGCCTCTGTGTCTTTATAGAGTTCTGAGTTCTAAACAGCAGAGCTGCCGGGTTCCGTAGCGCCGCCGTCTCGTGATGTAAACTCTGCAGTAAAACAGAACAGCAGCGTGGTTTTCATTCAGATCTGAGGAGCTCGAACACACACATCAAAGTCCTGATTACAAGTCAAGTGTTTGATGAGAGCTCCGTCTGCTTAAGAACATTTAAAGCTTTAGAGTTGGTTCAAGGGGTTATTAGGTGGGGGCATTATTCCTATCCCAGCAGTGTGACTGAGGTGGAGAAATGAAACTCCACTAAAACCCCCCCTCACCACATCAGTGTCACTGCAGAACTGACAAGAAACTATCCACCACCCAAATGATACCTGTTCTGTGATGTTCCTGACCAACAGAGAACAGAGAACCAACAGGGGACTAACAACAACATCCATTCTCAGAGTAATTTGACTTTTAGAATCTGAGAGAACTTTCAAGCTGAATTTTCTAAATGATTTGTGTAATATTTGTAAAATACAGTGTGGTAGCTCAGTGGTTAGGATGTTGGGCGATCAATCAGAAGGTTGTGGGTTCAAATCCCAGTTCCATGGAAGTTACCAATGTGGGTCCTTGAGCGAGACCCTTAACCCTCATTGCTCCAGGGATGTTGTGATTAACCCTGTGTTCTGACCCAAACAATTTGGGATACTTGTAGGTCCATCCATCCATCATCTTCTGCTTTATCCTCTATTAAGGTCGCGGGGGGTTCCCCATGCCCATCCAGGGGAGAACGTTTCGGGCGCCGGGCAGATACACCCAGGACAGGACGCCAATCTATCACTGGACACACACTCACTCACACAGACACACTCTATATGGGGCAATTTGAAGAACTCAATTGACTTGATCCATGTTTTTGGACTGTGGGTTGAAACCGGAGAACCCGGAGGAAACCCACGCAGACATGGGGAGAACATGGAACCTCCACCCAGATTGGAATTCAATCACCACTGTGTCTGTGTTTTCCACTTTATCCTCTACTGGGGTCGCTGGGGGGTGGGGGGGAGAACGTTTCGGGCGCCGGGCAGATACACCCAGGACAGGACGCCAATCTATCACTGGACACACACTCACTCACACAAACACACTCTATATGGGGCAATTTGAAGAACTCAATTGACTTGATCCATGTTTTTGGACTGTGGGAGGAAACCGGAGAACCCAGAGGAAACCCATGCAGACACAGGGAGAACGTAGAAACTCCACCCAGATTGGAGTTCAATTACCACTGTGTCTGTGTTTTCCACTTTATCCTCTACTGGGGTCGCTGGGGGTGGGGAGAACGTTTCAGGTGCTGGGCATATACACCCAGGACAGGGTGCCAATCTATCACTGGGCACACACTCACTCACACAGACACACTCTATATGGGGCAATTTGAAGAACTCAATTGACTTGATCCATGTTTTTGGACTGTGGGAGGACACCAGAGAACCCGGAGGAAACCCACCCAGATTGGGATTCGAAATCTGGGTGGGTGGGACATGCTAACCACTAAGCCACCATGCCGCCCATGCATGGCATCATTGTACATAAATAAAAATAAATATATTCATTAAACCATAGTACTCAGTTGTGAGTTGGTAAGGAGGTCAGAGGTACGGCGGTCCATCGTGGTCAATTCAATAAACCAGGTGGTCAGAGCAGTACCCAGCTTTTGGGAAGCCCATGTTAAATCTGGGCGCTCTGGCAGATGTGAGCCGTAAAGGTTGCATGACCACCCGGATGGTCATTGAGGTTGACTTTCTTGCCCAGAATAGGGACGACTGAAACGTGAGAGTGAGCCGGGAACCATGCGGTGAACCCTGTCTTCCAGGCCTCGTGCCATCTGCCATGTGAGTGCGTATTAACAGGGGAGGAAGCGCTGATTAAATCAAGCTTATGTTCTTCTCCCCAGCCTGCTCACCCTCTCCCACAGGTGCCACGCTGCTTCCTCTGAATCTACCTTCCCTTTGTTGTTACATAAACAGCTGCAGCTTGACACACACCCACCCGGAGTCCCACAAGTACAGTTCCTGGAACTGAGGCTGGCAAACAGCCACAAGTGTGGGTGACTAGGTGGGTGGACCAGGAGTCAGAGCTAAAAACCACACACATGCATGTGGAGACATTCCAAATAACTGGCTGCTATATATATAAATATATAGGGGTGGCATGGTGGCTTAGTGGTTAGCACGTTCTCCTCTCAGCACTAGGGATTCCCGGTTCGAATCCCCATCTGGGTGGAGTTTCCATGTTCTCCCCGTGTCTGCGTGGGTTTCCTCCGGTTTCTCCGGTTTCCTCCCACAGACCAAAAACATGGATCAAGTCAATTGAGTTCTCCAAATTGCCCCATATAGAGTGTGTTTGTGTGAGTGAGTAAGTGTGTGCCCAGCGATGGATTGGCACCCTGTCCTAGGTGTATCTGCCCAGCGCCCGAAACGTTCTCCCCACCCCCCCAGCGACCCCAGTAGAGGATAAAGTGGAAAACACAGACACAGTGGTGATTGAATTCCAATCTGGGTGGAGTTTCCATGTTCTCCCCGTGTCTGCCTGGGTTTCCTCCGGGTTCTCCGGGTTTCCTCCCACAGTCCAAAAACATGGATCAAGTCAATTGAGTTCTCCAAATTGCCCCATATAGAGTATGTCTGTGTGAGTGAGTGTGTGCCCAGTGATAGATTGGCATCCTGTCCTGGGTGTATCTGCCCAGTGCCCGAAACATTCTCCCCACCCCCCAGCGACCCCAGTAGAGGATAAAGTGGTAAACACAGACACAGTGGTGATTGAATTCCAATCTGGGTGGAGTTTCTACGTTCTCCCCATGTCTGCCTGGGTTTCCTCCCACAGTCCAAAAACATGGATCAAGTCAATTGAGTTCTCCAAATTGCCCCATATAGAGTGTGTCTGTGTGAGTGAGTGTGTGCCCAGCGATGTATTGTCGTCCTGTCCTGGGTGTATCTGCCCAGCGCCTGAAACGTTCTCCCCTGGACGGGCATGGGGAACCCCACTGCGACCCTAATAGAGGATAAAGTGGAAGATAATGAATGAATATATACATACATATATATGTCGGGCGGCACGGTGGCCTAGGTGGCTTAGTGGTTAGCATGTTCTCCTCTCAGCTGGAAATCTGGGTGGAGTTTCCATGCTCTCCCCGTGTCCGCGTGGGTTTCCTCCGGGTTCTCCCTCCCACAGTCCAAAGACATGGATCAAGTCAATTGAATTCTCCAAATTGCCCCATATAGAGTGTGTCTGTGTGAGTGAGTGGGTGCCCGGTGATAGATCCTAGGGGCGCAAACAGAACAGATGGACTACAGAATGGAATTGTAGAACTACAAAGTCCATCTTTACAGGAATTGTTTGTCACCTCTGCTTTAGATGAATATTAAAAGAAGTGAAGATGACGTCTGTACTGAGGATGTACTGTAACCATAATGTAAATGATTTAAATAATTAAATTAAAGCTAATGGCATGAGATTGAAACTTCTTTCCAATGAAGTCCTGAGACCTGGTCGAATTAGAGACCTAAATCCTGGAGATGGAGAGCTTTCCTTACTGCCTCTGTGTCTTTATAGAGTTCTGAGTTCTAAACAGCAGAGCTGCCGGGTTCCGTAGCGCTGTGGTTTTCATTCAGATCTGAGGAGCTCAAACACACACATCAAAGTCCTGATTACGAGTCAAGTGTTTGATGAGAGCTCCGTCTGCTTAAGAACATTTAAAGCTTTAGAGTGTAAAACCAGTGGCATCCCGCTTCCATTATCCAAATGAAACAGAACTTTATAAGCCAGCTGATTCATTCTGTTCTTCAGCTGTTTTTTTTTTTATCCAACGTAATGTTTTTTACTTTGGTGTGTGTATTTGTATGTGTGTGTGTATATATATACTGTATATATATATATATACAGTGGGTTGCAAAAGTATTCATACCCCTTGAACTTTTCCATATTTTGTCACATTACAACCACAAACATAAATATATTTCACTGGAATTTAATGTAAAAGACCAACACAAAGTGGTATACAATTGTGAAGTGGAAGGAAAATTATACATGAATCAACATTTTTTTTACAAATAAAAAAACTGAAAAGTGCGACGTGCAAAAGTATTCAGCCCCCTTTTCCCTGAGTGCAACCAATTGCATTCAGAAGTTGCCTGATGAGTGCTAATGACTCAAAAGGGTCCACCTGTGTGTAATCTAATCTCAGTACAAATACAGCTGCTCCGTGACGGCCTCTGATGTTGGTTAAGAGAATATTGGGGAGCAAACAGCATCATGAAGTCCAAAGAACACACCAGACAGGTTAGGAATATGGTTTTGGAGAAGTTTAAAGCAGGTATTTGTAAAAAAAAATGTTGATTCATGTATAATTTTCCTTCCACTTCACAATTGTATACCACTTTGTGTTGGTCTTTCACATTAAATTCCAGTGAAATATATTTATGTTTGTGGTTGTAATGTGACAAAATATGGTAAAGTTCAAGGGGTATGAATACTTTTGCAACCCACTGTGTATATATATATTCATTCATTATCTTCCGCTTTATCCTCTATTAGGGTCGCGGTGGGGTTCCCCATGCCCATCCAGGGGAGAACGTCTCGGGCGCTGGGGAGATAGACCCAGGACAGGGCGCCAATCCATCGCTGAACACACACTCACTCACACAAACACAATCTATATGGGGCAATTTTGGAGAACTCAATTGATTTGTTCCATGTTTTTGGACTGTGGGAGGAAACCGGAGAACCCGGAGGAAACCCACACAGTCACGGGGAGAACACGGAAACTCCACCCAGATGGGGATTCGAAACAGAAATCCCTAGTGCTGAGAGGAGAACATGCTAACCACTAAGCCACCGTGCCGCCATATATATATATATATATATATATATATATATATATATATATATATATATATATATATATATTATTCATTCATTCATTCATTCATTATCTTCCGCTTTATCCTCTATTAGGGTCGCGGTGGGGTTCCCCATGCCCATCCAGGGGAGAACGTTTCGGGCGCTGGGCAGATACACCCAGGACAGGACGCCAATCTATCACTGGACACACTCACTCACACAGACACACTCTATATGGGGCAATTTGGAGAACTCAATTGACTTGTTCCATGTTTTTGGACTGTGGGAGGAAACCGGAGAACCCGGAGGAAACCCAAGCAGACACGGGGAGAACATGGAAACTCCACCCAGATGGGGATTCGAACCGGGAATCCTTAGTGCTGAGAGGAGAACATGCCAATCACTAAGCCACCGTGCCGCCGATATATATATATTTTTGTCGTGTGGCAAGGTCATGTTACCCACTAATCCACCGTGCCGCCTCCGCCCGTTTATTATTTTAATATTTTCGTCTCCCTTTCCCTCCAGTTTCCAGTTGGCGCGTGTTGATGTTGGCATCATTCCTACGTGTTTAAACTCAGTGTGTCTGTCAGCATGCGGTCGATTATGTTAGCCACCCAACCGATCTCCGCAGGGTCCTGTGGGGATCATGAGCGTTGGAGAAGTGTGTGAATGGGAATAACCATGTTCTGTATGTAGAGAAACAAATGGACCACAGTCTGTAATTGGAGAACTACAGAGTGCATCTCTACGGTAAGTGGATCTGATGAAATGGAAAGTGAGTGGAGAAACAAGGTGGAGAACCTAATAAGGAGGCACGTGAGTGGATTTCATTACGGTTTGCAGGAAATGGCTGACGTTCCCTTTGGCTTATGGGTTGAAGTTCCATCCATCCATTATCTTCCACTTTATCCTCTACTAAGGTCATGGGGGGGGTTCCCAATGCCTATCCAGGGGAGAACGTTTCGGGCGCTGGGCAGATACACCAATCTAAGATACGCCAATCTATCACTGGACTCACTTACATAAGGAACACACTGTGGTGTAGTGGTTAGCACGTCCACCTCTCAGCGCTGGGGATCCAGGTTTGAATCTGGGTGGAGTTTTTATGTTCTCCAAGTGTCTGCATGGTGTTTCTCCAGGTTCTCTGGTTTCCTCCCACAGTTTAAATGAATTTAAGGTGAATTGGAAGCTTCAAATTGTCCTTCATCCATTCATTATCTTCCACTTTATTCTCTATTAGGGTCGCAGGGGGGTTCCCCATGTCCATCTAGAGGAGAACGTTTCAGGTGCTGGGCAGATACACCCAGGACAGGACCGGACACACTCACTCACACAGACACACTCTATATGGGGCAATTTGGAGAACTCAATTGACTTGATCCATGTTTTTGGACTGTGGAAGGAAACCGGAGAACCCGGAGGAAACCCACGCGGACACGGGGAGAACATGGAAACTCCTCCCAGATTGGGATTCAAACCGAGAATCCCTAGTGCTCAGAGGAGAACATGCTAACCACTAAGCCTTATGGACAGAGTTGGGAAGATGGTTCCACCATTGGTCAGTGGTGAACGCCACGGAGTGAGAATGAGCTCCACGGTGAGGTGGAACCACCAGGCGGTGATCATCACTAGAACGTAGTGAACGAATCGGAGTGTGTTTTGGAAATCTAGAGTGAAGGTAAGTGGGGACAGATCCAGAGATGGTCCTGTAGATCAGAGTCAGTATCTTGTACTGAATGCAGCAGCTACAGGGAGCCAATGGAGAGAGAGGAGAGGTGGAGTCACATGAGGTCACTTGGGTGGTTGAACACGAGTCGGGCTGCTGAGTTCTGAATCAGTTGTAGAGTTCTGATTGTGGAAGCTGGAGAACGTAGATTTCTATCTAACTTTTCCTTTAAACCTGCATTTGCTGATCTGGATCTGATTAAATTCTTCATCCATCCATTATCTTCCACTTTATCCTCTATTAGGGTCGCGGTGGGGGGGGTTCCTCATACCCATCCAGGGGAGAACGTCTCGGGTGCTGGGCAGATACACCCAGGACAGGACGCCAATCTATCACAGGGCACACACTCACTCACACACACACACTCTATATGGGGCAATATGGAGAACTCAATTGACCTGATCCATGTTTTTGGACTGTGGGAGGAAACCGGAGAACCCGGAGGAAACCCACGCGGACACGGGGAGAACATGGAAACTCCACCCAGATTGGGATTCGAACTGGGAATCCCTAGTGCTGAGAGGAGAACATACTAACCACTAAGCCACTGTTCCGCCCCTGATTAAATCAGTGAAGCCTTATAAGGGTTTGATAATGCAGTACAAGTATGAATCCACCCCCCCCCCCCACCCTGATACTGATAAACCACAGATCACTCTATACTGCAGATCATCACCTTCATACCAATGCTCTTAAGGAACTCGTGAATGTATTGATCTGGATTTGCGTTCTCATATCAGATATGTGTAAGAGGAATACATAAAGGAACATTACAGTAATAAATGTCCATGTGGACGTCCTTCCGGCTATCCATTCATTCATTATCTCCTGCTTTATCCACTATTAGGGTCGCGGTGGGGTTCCCCATGCCCATCCAGGAGAGAACGTCTCGGGCGCTGGGCATATAGACCCAGGACAGGGCGCCAATCCATCGCTGGGCACACACTCACTCACACACACATTCTATATGGGGCAATTTTTGAGAATCCAATTGACTTGATCCATGTTTTTGGACTGTGGGAGGAACCCGGAGAACCCGGAGGAAACCCACGCAGACACGGGGAGAACATGGAAACTCCACCCAGATGGGGATTCGAACCGGGAATCCCTAGCGCTGAGAGGAGAACATGCTAAACACTAAGCCACCGTGCCGCCCTGCTTAATACAGTGCTTCTCAATTATTTTCTGTTAAGCCCCCCCTAGGAAGAAGAAAACATTTTGCGCCGCCCCCCCCACATGATTTATCCCCCCAAATTTATCAAAAATGGGATAAATTATTTTTACACGCCCACTGTAGTATGATTTGTCTATAAATTTGTTAGAAATACACCTCTTTTATAACAATGTCTCCTTATTAACAATAAAGAAAACAACAAAGAAAGAATAATAGATCAACTTAGAACAAAGAATCATTTGATTGACTTTGTTTTTTAGTTTGTAACAGAAACGAATAAAATCCTTATTTAAACGTGAAACATTTTTGAACTGACTGGCATTTGATACTGAAAAATGAAATTAAATAAAATCAATAAATAATAATAAATTCTAATTCATCAGCAACATTAATTCAGGAGCACAATTTATTATTAAGACTTTAACCTACGAAACAAAAATGAATAAAACAATTTGTGCTGTTGTTTTTTTTTTGAGGAAGTCAGAACTGATGTCTCCAACTCGTCCGTTTTGCAGCACAGCTTTTCTGAAGTAGTTTTCATAAAGCGGGATGATCGCTGCTCTACGCGTCACGTTTACGATTTAAAAACTCAAGCGGTTATCAGTGTGATCGGGGTTTAATGTCTTTAAGTGACGCCTTCATTTATTTGGCTTCACGCTGTCCGCTGCCAACATTTAAAGACACAGAAGACACACCGGTCTTTCTTCATCTCCACCTTCGTTACAGTGAAGTTACAGTGAAGTTACAGTGAAGTTACAGTTACAGTGAAGTTACAGTGAAGTTACAGTGAAGTTACAGTGACGTTACAGTTACAGTGAAGTTACAGTGAAGTTACAGTGAAGTTACAGTTACAGTGAAGTTACAGTGAAGTTACAGTTACAGTGAAGTTACAGTTACAGTGAAGTTACAGTGAAGTTACAGTTACAGTGAAGTTACAGTGAAGTTACAGTTACAGTGAAGTTACAGTGAAGTTACAGTTACAGTGAAGTTACAGTTACAGTGAAGTTACAGTGAAGTTACAGTTACAGTGAAGTTACAGTGAAGTTACAGTTACAGTGAAGTTACAGTTACAGTGAAGCAGATCGTTACATACACTTCCACATTTAGTTTTCGGTTGTCTTTTGTTGCTCTCATTATCTTCGTCTCTCTCTTCGTCTCTGTTAAATATTTCTCCATGTTGTCTCGTGAGGGTTTGTTCAGTTCACTTAATATCACTTGCTCTGTGATTTCTTGTTATGCGCCTCCCCCCCCTTTTTGAGAAGCACTGGCTTAATAAGATGCTTTAAAAGCTTTAGAGAGTGAAACCGGTTCCATCTCGTTTCCATTATCCAAATGAGACAGAACTTATAAGGCGGTCGATTCATTCTGTTCTTGAAAAAGTGACCTATTTTGCATACAGTACATACAGAGGAATGTGTCCTCCATATTTAACCCATCTGTGTTGTGAAACACACACACACACACACACACACACACACATATACACACACACACACACACACACACACACACACACACACACACACACACACACACACTGAGTGAAGTGAGCACATGTGCCCGGAGCAGTGGGCAGCATTTAATACGGCACCAGGGTAGCAATTGGGTTTAGGCACCTTGCCCAAGGGCACTTCAGCCATAGTTCTTGGTGGGTCCGGGAATCGAACCGGGGGCCCTCAGGTCACGCCCATGATTGCCCCATTATCCAGTGTAATGTTTTATACTTTGGTGTGCGTGTGGATGTGTGTGTGTGTTCATATATATATATATATATATATATATATATATATATATATATATATATATATATATATATATATATATATATATATATATATATATATTTCGGTGGCACGGTGGCTTTGTGGTTAGCACGTTCGAATCTCCATCTGGGTGGAGTTTCCATGTTCTCCCCGTGTCTGCGTGGGTTTCCTCCGGGTTCTCCGGTTTCCTCCCACAGTCCAAAAACATGGATCAAGGTCAATTGAGTTCTCCAAATTGCCCCATATAGAGTGTGTCTGTGTGTGTGAGTGAGTGCCCAGTGATAGATTGGCGTCCTGTCCTGGGTGTATCTGCCCAGCGCCCGAAACGTTCTCCCCTGGATGGGCATGGGGAACCCCCCCCCCCCCCCACGACCCTAATAAAGGATAAAGCGGAAGATAATGTATTGATGGATATATATATTTATTTTATGGAGGGCGGCACGGTGGCTTAGTGGTTGGCACGTTCTCCTCTCAGCGCTAGGGATTCCCGGTTCGAATCCCCATCTGGGTGGAGTTTCCATGTTCTCCCCGTGTCTGTGTGGGTTTCCTCCGGGTCCTCCGGTTTCCTCCCACAGTCCAAAAACATGGATCAAGGTCAATTGAGTTCTCCAAATTGCCCCATATAGAGTGTGTCTGTGTGAGTGAGTGTGTGCCCAGCAATGGATTGGCGCCCTGTCCTGGGTGTATCTGCCCAGCGCCCGAAACGTTCTCCCCTGGATGGGCATGGGGAACCCCACCGCGAACCTAATTGAGGATAAAGCGGAAGATAATGAATGAATGGATATATTTATGGTGCTGCTTCCAAGTCTGGATAAATTGCGTCAGAAGGAGCTTCCGTTGTAAGCCTCGTTGTGCTGAATATGCGGAACTTCCCGCTGTGGCCACCTCTGACAGGAACAGCCAAAATTAGAACATCAGGTGGTAATTATGGAAGAGAAGGAGCAGGATGTTGGGGAAGAATGACAAGTGCCTAAATTAGATGGCAACGTAGGTGTTATGCCATTATTTACGTTTTAAAATGTCAGTTTTCTTAACCCCACCCCACCCCCACACCCCACTCCCACCAAATAATCCATCCATTATCTTCCTCTTTATCCTCTACCAGGGTCATGGGGGGGCAGGTTCCCCATGCCCATCAAGGGGAGAACGTCTCAGGCGCTGGGCAGATACACCCAGGTCAGGGTGCCAATCTATCACTGGGCACACACTCCCTCACACAAACATACTCTATATGGGGCAATTTGGAGAATTCAATTGACCTTGATCCATGTTTTTGAACTGTGGGAGGAAACCGGAGAACCCGGAGGAAACCCACGTGGACACGGGGAGAACATGGAAACTCCACCCAAATTAGGATTCGAACTGGGAATCCCTAATGCTGAGAGGAGAACATGCTAATCACTAAGCCTTATGGACAGAGTTGGTAAGATGGTTCCACCATTGATCAGTGGTGAACATGCAAACCACTAAGCCACCGTGCCGCCCTAGATTTCATCCATCCATTATCTTCCGCTTCATCCTCTACTAGTCGCGGGGGGGTTCCCGCGAACATGGAAACTCCACCAGATTGGGATTCGAACTGGGAATCCCTAGTGCTGAGAGGAGAACATGCTAACCACCAAGCCACCGTGCCGCCCTAGATTCCATCCATCCATTATCTTCCGCTTCATCCTCTATTAGTCGCGGGGGGGTTCCTGCGAACATGGAAACTCCACCAGATTGGGATTCGAACCGGGAATCCCCAGCACTGAAAGGAGAACATGCTAACCACTAACCACAAAACACCCCCAAGTAGTTCAGCACAGCTGAAATCTTAACCTAAGACAGCAGAGTGAGGAAACGTCTCGGGTCAGAGGGGGAGTCTTGATGAAACTGTTACCTCACGGCCATTGTGGCTCAGTTTTGCTCATTCCGGAGCGTCCTGTCGGGTTTTTATTGTTCTGGGATCGAATGCCGTCGAGGAACAAAAGTACCGAGCTGTTCGGACTCCGTTTCAGACCAACCTGCTGCCTTTAGGCTCCACACAACATCTGTCAGTATGCTAGAAAAGAGCCAAAGAATGACGGCACTGCCCATCCCCCGTTTCCCCAGAGTGCTGCATCCACTCAGTGGGGGGATGGGAGCCCCTGTGGGATGTCTATCGAAAAAACAGTTTTAGAATCCTCCTTTGTCAGCCTGCTGTCTCTGCAGACCCAAAAACATCTTTAAGATTGTATTATTTCCGAATCCTTGCTGAGATTTTAATGGATATTCCAAAATCAGCAAGTTTAAGTCATTTATTTATCCATCCATCCATTATCTTCCACTTTATCCTATATCAGGGTCGTGGGGTGGTTCCCCATGCCCATCCAGGGGAGAAGGTTTCGGGCGCTGGGCAGATACACCCAGGACAGGACGCCAATCTATCACTGGACACTCACTCACTCACACAGACACAGTCTATATGGGGCAATTTGGAGAACTCAATTGACTTGATCCATGTTTTTGGACTGTGGGAGGAAACCGGAGAACCCGGAGGAAACCCACGAGGACACGGGGAGAACATGGAAACTCCACCCAGATTGTGATTCGAACCGGGAATCCCTAGTGCTGAGAGGAGAACATGCTAACCACTAAGCCACCGTGCTTATAGAGCGCTTTTTACAATAGTTTGTTGTCACAAAGCAGCTTTACAGAGTTATAAGCCTTTAAACCCCCAAAGAGCAAGCTGGAAAGACAGTGGCAAGACAAAACTCCCTGTTATGTTGTTATTTTTAGGGAGAAACCTTGTGAGGACCAAGACTCAGTGGGGGACTCATCCTCCTAATCGCCCAAAGTTCATCCATTCATTATCTTCCACTTTATCCTCTATTAGGGTCGCGGTGGGGTTCCCCATGCCCATCCAGGGGAGAACGTTTCGGGCGCTGGGCAGATACACCCAGGACAGGGCGCCAATCTATCACTGGACACACACTCACTCACACAGACACACTCTATATGGGGCAATTTGGATAATTCAATTGACCTTGATCCATGTTTTTGGACTGTGGGAGGAAACCGGAGAACCCGGAAGAAACCCACGTGGACACGGGGAGAACATGGAAACTCCACCCAGATTGTGATTCCAACCGGGAATCCCTAGCGCTGAGAGGAGAACATGCCAACCACTAAACCACCATCGCCTCCACCCAAATTTTATTCTTTTTATATTTCTGTTTCCAGTTGGGGGGCGGTACGGTGGCTTAGTGGTTTAGCATGTTCTCCTCTCAGCGTTAGGGATTCCCGGTTCGAAACCCAATCTGGGTGGAGTTTCCATGTTCTCCCCGTGTCTGCGTGGGTTTCCTCCGGGTTCTCCGGTTTCCTCCCACAGTCCAAACACATGGATCAAGTCAATTGAGTTCTCCAAATTGCCCCATATAGAGTTTTTGTGTGAGTGAGTGTGTTCTCAGCGATGGATTGGCGCCCTGTCCTGGGTGTATCTGCCCAGTGCCCAAAACGTTCTCCCCTGGATGGGCATGGGGAACCCCCCCGCGAACCTAGTAGAGGATAAAGTGGAAGATAATGGATGAATGTTTCCAGTTGGCGCATGTGGATGTTGGCACCATCCCTACGTGTTTGTATGTCAGTACGTGGTCGATTATATCGGCCAAGAGAAGCATACCACTCAATGGCCAGTTGGTATTCAAGGTTCTTTTTCATTCCCGTACCCCACGCCCAACTGCGCTACATCAGAACGTGTGTGGATTTCCGTCGCTGTATTATTTTTAAGGAGCCGCCCAAGGTCTGTAGTTCTACTCACAATATTGAAACAGACTGTTGCTGCAGCTGGGGTTTTCCACGGCTGAATGTTTCTGCATTCGACGGCAACACAGTCAAAGACTCGTCATGTGGTTGATGAGAAAGATGCTCGACTTTCCATTTCCCATCCACAGACATGTGCTCAGCGCTTGTATGGTTCCGGCAGCTGACGAGGATCTTTCCTTAAAGGCGTTCCTCGTCTGTAGGAATCCTGCTTTTTCCTTTTTGTTAGACATTAATCACCAAAACAACAACCATCCATCCATTATCGTCTGCTTTATCCTCTACTAGGGTCGCGGGGGGGTTCCACATGCCCATCCAGGGGAGAACGTTTCGGGCGCTGGGCAGATACACCCAGGACAGGGCGCCAATCTATCGCTGGGCACAGACATACACGCATACACACTCTATATGGGGCAATTTGGAGAACTCAATTCACTTGAACCATGTTTTTGGACTGTGGGAGGAAACCGGAGAACCCAGAGGAAACCCACGCGGACACGGGGAGAACATGGAAACTCCATCCAGATGGGGATTCGAACCGGGAATCCCTAATGCTGAGAGGAGAACATGCCAACCACTAAGCCACCGTGCCACCCAAAACAACATCAATTTATTTAATACACCATGGCAAGGCGGCACAGTGGCTTAGTGGTTAACATGTTCTCCTCTCAGCACTAGGGATTCCCGGTTCGAATCCCAATCTGGGTGGAGTTTCCATGTTCTCCCCGTGTCCGCATGGGTTTCCTCCGGGTTCTCCGGTTTCCTCCCACAGTCCAAAAACATAGATCAAGGTCAATTGAATTCTCCAAATTGCCCCATATAAAGTGTGTTTGTGTTCGGACAGGACGCCACTCACTCAATCACTGGGTGCACACTCACTAACACACACACTCTATATGGGGCAATTTAAAGCAGCTAATTTACTTTAAATCCATGTTTTTGGACTGTGGGAGGACCCTAATATAGGATAAAGCGGAAGATAATGAATGAATGAATGAATTGCCTCTCTGTTTGCCACATAAGGGTAGTTCTGCATTTGTATTATATGCTAAAGATCATAGAACGTACAGCTGGGCGTGTTCTTTGGCCGACTCGGGCAACATCATTAAATTAATTATGGGCTATTAACTCAGGTGGGGAAGGAAATGCCATGGTGGAGCATCATCCATCTTCTATAATGCTTCCTTTAATGAGGGTTGTTCAAAATGTAATGCCCCTTATTTTAATCAGAGGATGCCTCTTCTCATATTTAATTTTCTTAATTCTATAATGGCGGCACGGTGGTTTAGTGGTTAGCACGTTCTCCTCTCAGCACTAGGGATTCCCGGTTCGAATCCCCATCTGGGTGGAGTTTCCATGTTCTCCCCGTGTCTGCGTGGGTTTCCTCCGGGTTCTCCGGTTCCCTCCCACAGTCCAAAAACATGGATCAAGTCAATTGAGTTCCCCAAATTGCCCCATATAGAGTGTGTTTGTGTGAGTGAGTGTGGGCCCAGCGATAGATTGGTGTCCTGTCCTGGGTGTATCTGCCCAGCGCCCGAAACGTTCTCCCCTGGATGGGCATGGGGAACCCCCCCCGCAACCCTAGTAGAGGATAAACCGGAAGATAGATTTCCATGTTCTCCCCGTGTCTTCGTGGGTTTCCTCCGGGTTCTCCGGTTTCCTCCCACAGTCCAAAAACATGGATCAAGTCAATTGAGTTCTCCAAATTGCCCCATATAGAGTGTGTCTGTGTGAGTGAGTGTGTACCCAGCGATGGATTGGCGCCCTGTCCTGGGTGTATCTGCCCAGCGCCCGAAACGTTCTCCCCTGGATGGGCATGGGGAAACCCCCCGCGACCCTAGTAGAGGATAAACCGGAATATAGATTTCCATGTTCTCCCCGTGTCCACGTGGGTTTCCTCCGGGTTCTCCGGTTTCCTCCCACAGTCGAAAAACATGGATCAAGTCAATTGAGTTCTCCAAATTGCCCCATATAGAGTGTGTCTGTGTGAGTGAGTGTGTTCTCAGCGATGGATTGGCGCCCTGTCCTGGGTGTATCTGCCCAGCGCCCGAGACGTTCTCCCCTGGATGGGCATGGGGAACCCCCCCCCCCCCCGCGACCCTACTAGAGGATAAAGCAGAAGATAATGGATGAATAATTGACCTTGAATCCATGTTTTTTAGACTGCAGGAAGAAAACTGGAGAACCTGGAGAATATGGAAACTCTACCTGATCGGGAATCGAACCTGGATCCCCAGCACTAAAAGGTGGAGGCACTATTTTTCTACATAGTCTCCATCAACGGTTCTCTTCCAGAACAGGCTCTTGTTCTACTTACATAAGCAGGTTCTCACTGCATAATTTGTACTCTCATAAGCTTCCCACACATAGCATCTTTAAAAAGCCCACAGAGATGGATGTGCAGTGGGGTCTGATCGGGGGCTGTATGGGGGAAGGGGCAACACTGTCCAACCCAATGGATTCATGTGCATTTTGACATTTTACTACAAATTGAGTATTTAAAAGTTAGTTACAGTTAGACATCTTTATTATTGTCCATGAAAAAACATATGGGGCATGACATACAGTACCAGTCAGAGGTTAGGACACGCCCCTTTCTTGCTCCATCATCTATTTCCTCCACTTACCATATAGATAACCTTTATAGTTTTACAATTACAGACTGTGGAACATCTGTTTTTTACACACACTCTTCATCCCCTTTAGTCTGTTCTCTGATGATCAGGACCCCCGGACAGCAGGTATTATTAGGGTGGTGGATGATGGTACAAGTGGACACCTGTATGTTCTGATTGGTGGACTGGCAATCTACTTTTAAAATATACAAAAAAAAGGGAAATAACGCCAAAAAGTTTTTTTCCCAATATTCATTCATTATCTTCTGTTTTATCCTCTATTAGGGTCGCAGGGGGGTTCCCCATGCCCATCCAGGGGAGAACGTTTCGGGCGCTGGGCAGATACACCCAGGACAGGGCGCCAATCTATCACTGGGCACACACTCTCACAGACACACTCTATATGGGGCAATTTTGGAGAACTCAATTGACTTGATCCATGTTTTTGGACTGTGGGAGCAAACCGGAGAACCTGGAGGAAACCCACACAGACACGGGGAGAACATGGAAACTCCACCCAGATGGGGATTTGAACCGGGAATCCCTAGTACTGAGAGGAGAACATGCCAACCACTAAGCCTCTGTGCCGCCCAATTTATAACCTTGTTTAGGAAAATAAACTATATCCAGTATATATGTATATAGTGTGTGTGTGTGTATTTTTTAACTTATCTAATAATAATATCTGTATGTTTTCGTATGGATTCTATATATAAATATATATATATGTGTGTGTGTGTGTGTGTGTGTGTATGTATGTATATATATATTCATTCATTATCTCCCGCTTTATCCTCTATTAGGGTCGCAGCGGGGTTCCACATGCCCATCCAGGGGAGAACGTCTCGGGCGTTGGGCAGATAGACCCAGGACAGGGCACCAATCCATCGCTGGGCACACACGCACTCACTCACACAGACACACTCTATATGGGGCAAGTTGGAGAATTCAGTTGACTTGATCCATGTTTTTGGACTGTGGGAGAAAACCGAAGAACCCGGAGGAAACCCACGCGGACACGGGGAGAACATGGAAACTCCACCCAGATGGGGATTCGAACCGGGAATCCCTAGTGCTGAGAGGAGAACGTGCTAACCAGTAAGCCACCATTTTTACTCATACAGTAAATATTTTACTTTACAGCCTCATTTTAACTTATCTAATAATAACATTTGTATGTTTTCACGTGAATTCTATAAACAATGTCTATGTCTATTTTGATTGATGCTGCTCTGTAAAATATATGTAATATATATATATATATATATATATCTTTTATGTGTTAAAGGATTTATTAGCTGTAAGAAGCTTTTTCGCTTGTGCTTTTTCAGTCGTGTTTAAATACTGCCCTCTTGTGGAGGATTATTGAATCCACGCTGATCTTTTGCTCTTAAACCGCCTGCTGTGCAGCGCACTGTGGAACGAGAACCGTATAAATGTCAGCGTTATTGCAGGTGAGCACTGGTTTATTTACAGCAGCTCCCCCCCCCCCCCCCCCACGACCCTAAGGATAGAGGATAAAGCGGAAGCTAATGGATGGATGTATAATGTACACTACTTATACATAAAATACTTGAACTTGAATTTGATCCACCACCCTAATGCTCCCTGCTCTGGTTCCATCAGAGAACAGAGTACAGGGGACTACCAGAGTATATGGAGGAACAAATGGACTACAGATTAGAACTGTAGAACTACAAAGTCCATCTGATGAGTGGAGGAACACTGAGATGTAAAATAAAAAAGTGCCAGTGAATGTATTTGGGGGTGGCACGGTGGCTTAGTGGTCAGCACGTTCGCCTCTGCGAACGTATCTGCCCAGTGCCTAAAACGTTCTCCCCTGGATGGGCATGGGGAACCCCACCGCGACCCTAATAGAGGATAAAGCGGGAGATAATGAATGAATGAATGAATGTATTTGGTTCTACCACCACCTAGTGGTCAAAGGGGAGAAGTGCAGATGTTTACTACCTTTGTTTTTCTGTAAATTTTTAAAAAAACGAACCTTTATGTAAGGCGGCACGGTGGCTTAGTGGTTAGCATGTTCTCCTCTCAGCGCTAGGGATTCTCGGTTCGAATTCCCATCTGGGTGGAGTTTCCATGTTCTCCCCATGTCTGCGTGGGTTTCCTCCTGGTTCTCCAGTTTCCTCCCACAGTCCAAAAACATGGATCGAGTCAATTGAATTCTCCAAATTGCCCCATATAGAGTGTGTCTGTGTGAGTGAGTGTGTGCCCAGCGATGGATTGGCGCCCTGTCCTGGGTGTATCTGCCCAGCACCCGAAACGTTCTCCCCTGGATGGGCATGGGGAACCCCCCCGCGACTCTAATAGAGGATAAAGCGGAAGTGGATGGATGAATGAACGAACCTTTATGTAATTCAGACCTGCATAAGAAAAGCGCCCCCTTTCTGCTGGAGCAGATTTAAAACTATATATTAATTAAAAGTTTTAAATTAAAATGACCCTCTCTGCCATTAATTCCCCCCAAAAGTGAAATCTGATGGGCATTTATTTGAGGTGATGCGATACTGTATATGTTAAATATCCTACTGTGTTTTTTGCTTAGTGGTTTGCATGTTCTCCTCTCAGCGCTGGAGATTCCCAATCTGGGAGGAGTTTCCATGTTCTTCCTGTTTCCGTGTGGGTTTTCTCCGGGTTCTCCGGTTTCCTCCCACAGTCCAAAATCATGGATTCAAGGTAAATTGAAACCTCCAAATGACCCCATATAGTGTGTGTTTGTATGTGTCTGTGTGAGTGAGTGTGTGTCCAGCGATAGATTGAAGGGTTCTTGAAATATAAATTGAACTTATCCATCCATCATCTTCCACTTCCACCCTTCCACTAGGGTCGCGGGGGGGTTCCCCATGTCCATTCAGGGGAGAACGTTTCGGGCGCTGGGCAGATACACCCAGGACAGGGCGCCAATCTATCACTGGGCACTCACTCACTCACACAAACACACTCTATATGGGGCAATTTGGAGAATTCAATTGACTTGATCCATGTTTTTGGACTGTGGACGGAAACCAGAGAACCCGGAGGAAACCCACGCGGACACGGGGAGAACGTGGAAACTCCACCCAGATGGGGATTCGAACCGGGAATCCCTAGTGCTGAGAGGAGAACATGCTAACCACTAAGTCACAGTGCCGCTCAAATTGAACTTATTATTATTATTATTATTATTAATAATAATAATAATAATAATAATAATAATAATAAATTAATAATTAATATCTAATGGGCATGTGTTTGAGTTATCCTACTGTGGTTTTTTTTATTATTTTAATTTAGGAATAAATTTGATGATGAGTGACTCTTTTTTTGGCCTTTTATTGTCATTCTGGTTTGTTTTACACACACACATACACACACACACAGTAGCAGTCAAAAGTTTGGCCACGCTCCCTTTCTGCTTCACTTGTTGACCGTGTTCTCAGTTCCACGTCCTGTAAAGATGGACTTTGTAGTTCTCCAATTCCATTCTGTAGCCCATCTGTTTGTGTTCTACAGTACATACTGTGTACTCTGTTCTCTAATGCTCAGAACCCCAATAGTACCACCACAGAGCAGGGGTTATTTGGTGGGGGCATTATTCCTATCCCAGCAGTGTGACTGAGGTGGAGAAATGAAACGACACTAGAACCCCCTCACCACATCAGTGTCACTGCAGAACCGACAAGAAACAATCCACCACCCAAATGATACCTGTTCTGTGATGCTCCTGACCAACAGAGAACAGAGAACCAACAGGGGACTAACAACAACAAAGAACACAGATATATAGACTACAGTCTATATAAGTCCATCTATATGATGAGTGGAGGAAATAGAGGACGGGGCGAGAAAGTGGGCGTGTCCAAACTGCTACTGTAAATAAATATAAAAGACTTTAGCTTCACTTCCTTTAATCATCTGATAATTTGTTAAACTGGTCTTACACCCAGTGCTTATGCAACATGTTATGCCTTGTGTGTAAGATAAGACTCGCATGACGTCCAAGCTCCAAAAAAAGAGAAGTAAGTTTTGAGTAACCGATTTTCTTTCCACAGAGGAGGAGGAGTTGAACCCACTGCAACTGGCAACCACACCAAGTGTCTTATTTGTAAGTGTGAATCCACAACAGGCTTCTTCACAAGTTTCACCAGATTATTTCTCCACCATCACATCAGTATCACTGCAGCGCACTGCAGTATATGGGGCATTTTACATAAGGGCAATTTATAGCAGTGGTTGTAACATCTTGGATCCATGTTTTTGGACTGTGGGAGGAAACCAGAGAACCTGGAGAAAACTCACATGGACATGGGGAGAACATGGAAACTCCACCTGGTTTGGGATTCGAACCGGGAATCCCCAGCACTGAGAGGCAGACTAAATTGCCCCTATGTACTGTGTGTGTCTGTGTGAGTGAGTGTGTGCCCAGTGATTCTGCCCAGCGCCCTTAATGTATTCCCCTGGATGGGCATTGGGAACAATGGACAGTGGACACAATCCATCCATCATCATCTTCTGCTTTATCCTACATTAGGGTCGTGGGGGGGGTTCCCCATGCCCATCCAGGGGAGAACATTTCAGACGCTGGGTAGATACACCCAGGACAGGGCGCCAATCTATCACTGGGCACACACTCACTCATACAGACACACTCTACATGGGGCAATTTGGAGAACTCAATTGACCTTGAGCCATGTTTTTGGACTGTGGGAGGAAACTGGAGAACCCAGAGGAAACCCACATGGACACGGGGAGAACATGGAAACTCCACCCAGATTGCGATTCGAACCGGGAATCCCTAGTGCTGAGAGGAGAACATGCTAAACACTAAGACACTCTGCCCTGGGCATCATCCATCCATTATGTTCTGCTTTATCCTCTACGAGGATCGTGGGGGTGGGGGTTCCCCATGCCCATCCAGAGGAGAACGTTTCGGGCGCTGGGTAGATACACCCAGGACAGGACGCCAATCTATCGCTGGGCACACACTCACTCACACAGACACACTCTATATGGGGCAATTTGGAGAATTCAATTGACTTGATCCATGTTTTTGGACTGTGGGAGGAAACCAGAGAATTGGGAGGCAACTGGTGGATGGTTCACTACCGACCGTTAAAAAGGGCACTTAGAACGTCATCAAAACATGAGTCCTACCTGAAGTTCTGAACTCCATATCAATCAGGAGGACAACGAGCTATTAAGACATTTCATAAGTAGGACACGTCGGAGTCTGTAGCTCATCGGTTCCACCACAGCAATCAGATGTTCCTCCTACCAAGAAACGATCTGGGTCACGGCTGTCAAGCGCACTCTCAAAAATAACTGACACATTTTCCACAAGAACGCTGCGTTCCAAATTAGCCCCCGAAGAGGGGTGTTTGGGGGCAGCTGAGGTGTAATGGGTTTCTCCAGAGAGAGCGGGGAATTAGGGCACTTGTTACTCTGAGGGTGCTACTTTAAGCTCACCCACAGGGACGCAGGAATAAATCGGATCGTTAATACCGGCGGGAGGCACTGTGGCTTAATGGTTGGTATGTTCTCCTCTCAGCACTAGGGATTCCCAGTTCGGATCCCCATCTGGGTGGAGTTTCCATGTTCTCCCCGTGTCCGTGTGGGTTTCCTCCGGGTTCTCCGGTTTCCTCCCACAGTCCAAAAACATGGCTCAAGGTCAATTGAATTCTCCAACACTGGTGTAGGTCCAACTGTATCATCAGGACAGGAGTTTAAAGGTGTAAGTGTGTGGAAGTTCAGTGGTTAAGGTGTTGGGTTATCAATATGAAGGTTGGAGGTTCAAATCCCAGGTCCACTGAAGTTACCAATGTGGGTCCTTGAGCAAGAACCTTATTTTAGATAGTGTTTATGTCTATCAATTAGGTGTCAACACTGGTGTAGGTCCAACTGTATCATCAGGACAGGAGTTTAAAGGTGTAAGTGTGTGGTAGCTCAGTGGTTAAGGTGTTGGGTTCTAAGGATTGTGGGTTCAAAGCCCAGGTCCACTGAAGTTACCAATGTGGGTCCTTGAGCAAGAACCTTATTTTAGATATTGTGTGTGTCTATCAATTAGGTGTCAACACTGGTGTAGGTCCAACTGTATTATCAGGACAGGAGTTTAAAGGTGTAAGTGTGTGGAAGTTCAGTGGTTAAGGTGTTGGGTTATCAATCTGAAGGTTGGAGGTTCAAATCCAAGGTTCTCTGAAGGTACCAATGTGGGTCCTTGATTAAGAACCTTATTTTAGATAGTGTTTATGTCTATCAATTAGGTGTCAACACTGGTGTAGGTCCAACTGTATCATCAGGACAGGAGTTTGAAGGTGTAAGTGTGTGGTAGCTCAGTGGTTAAGGTGTTGGGTTTTGAAGGTTGTGGGTTCAAAGCCCAGGTTCTCTGAAGGTACCAATGTGGGTCTTTGAGCAAGAACCTTATTTTAGATATTGTGTGTGTCTATCAATAAGCGTTCAACACTGGTGTAGGACTAACTGCGTCATCAGGACAGGAGTTTAAAGGTGTAAGTGTGTGGAAGTTCAGTGGTTAAGGTTTTGGGTTAACCTTGAGCAAGACCCTTAACCCTCATTGCTCCAGGGGGCAGTATCATGGCTGACTCTGGGTTCTGATCATCATGGGAGGGTCGCTTTGGATAAAAGCAGCTGCTAGATGACCTCATGTAGGAGCTTTACGCATTATTACATACTGTGTTTATAAATCTAGTACCGTTGCGTATCGGATGTCACTCCGTCACTCACTTCCCTCCATTGGCACCCTATATCTGTTCGCATTCAGTACAAGTCGCTGACTCTGGTCTACAGAACCATTTCTGGATCTTCCCCCTCCTACCTTCACTCTATGTTTTCAAAATACACTCCGACTCGTTCACTTCGCTCCAGTGATGATCACCGCCTGGCGGTTCCACCTCACCGAGGGGCTAATTCTCACTCTGTGGCGTTCACCACTGCAAAATGGTGGAACGTTCTTCCCAACTCCGTCCGTAAGACGGAATCACTAAACAGTTTTAAGAAACTACTGAAGATGCATCTCTTTAACAAATACCTGTTGTATAGAGAAAAAATATAAATAAAATATAAATAAATAAGCGGCAAGGTGGCTTAGTGGTTAGCATGTTCTCCTCTCAGCGCTAGGGATTCCTGGTTCGAATCCCCATCTGGGTGGAGTTTCCATCTTCTCCCCGTGTCTGCGTGGGTTTCCTCTGGGTTCTCCGGTTTCCTCCCACAGTCCAAAAACATAGATCAAGTCAATTGAGTTCTCCAAATTGCCCCATATAGAGTGTGTCTGTGTGAGTGAGTGTGTACCCAGCGATGGATTGGCGCCCTGTCCTGGGTGTATCTGCCCAGCGCCCGAGACGTTCTCCCCTGGATGGGCATGGGGAACCCCACCGCGACCCTAATAGAGGATAAAGCGGGAGATAGTGAATGAATAAATAAATAAATAAATAAATAAATAAATAAATAAATAAAAAAGGGGGAGGGGCCGCAGCATCGAATAACAATCAGGTTTGATGAATTTACAGTATAGTTGGTTTTCTCCAGGGGCAGCACGGTGGTTTAGTGGTTAGCACGTTCTCCTCTCAGCGCTAGGGATTCCCGGTTCGAATCCCCATCTGGGTGGAGTTTCCATCTTCTCCCCGTGTCTGCGTGGGTTTCCTCTGGGTTCTCCGGTTTCCTCCCACAGTCCAAAAACATGGATCAAGTCAATTGAGTTCTCCAAATTGCCCCATATAGAGTGTGTCTGTGTGAGTGAGTGTGTACCCAGCGATGGATTGGCGCCCTGTCCTGGGTCTATCTGCCCAGCGCCCGAGACGTTCTCCCCTGGATGGGCATGGGGAACCCCACCGCGACCCTAATAGAGGATGAAGCGGGAGATAATGAATGAATGAATGAATGGTTTTCTCCATAACTTCTGACTTGTAATGTAGGGGTGAGCTGCAATATTCGCTGATTCGACGATTCGATTCGGAGAACCGTAGTCGACTATGAACCTCATAGTCGAATGTACCATTTTGACCACATGGGGGCGCCCATGGCTGCTGCTAAGCATCAGTTTTTACATGAAATATCTTTGTTTTCGTTATATATATAGCCTTTTGGCAAATAAAATCATCCTTATTTCTAGAAAAAAAAAAAAAAAAAAAAAAAAAAAAAAAAAAAAAAAAAAAAAAAAAAAAAAAAGGTTTTCTTTTGTTAGAAAAACAAGTAAAATATAAAAAATATTTTTTTTTAAAAAACTACGCTTATAGCGCCATCTTGTGGTGAAATTTTAACTGATTTGACTATCAGTCGACTATAGGGAAAATCTGACGAATCAGATTCGACTATGAAAATCTTTAGTTGAAGACACCCCTATTGTAATGTTCTCATTTGTAAGTCGCTTTGGATAAAAGCGTCGGCTAAATGACTAAATGTAATGTAAATGGATGTGCTCGAACCCGCACAACACACCATAATGTTAGAACCGAGAGCCGCCTGTGTGTAATCAGCAGTGGTTTTGTTGTGCTTTCCCTTCCTTTAATTTCAGATAGTGCTGGGGGTTTGGAAATGCACTAAACATGTGAGCAAAGATAAGCTGTAGTCTGAATGTCAATAAACTTTTGTTTTGCTGCTACGTGCTGGTGTGAGAACCACAAGTCTTTCTGAGAGGGAACCATTTAGCAGACGCTTTTATCCAAAGTGACTTACAAGTAGGGCGGCACGGTGGTTTAGTGGTTAGCATGTTCTCCTCTCAGCACTACGGATTCCCGGTTCGAATCCCCATCTGGGTGGAGTTTCCATCTTCTCCCCGTGTCCACGTGGGTTTCCTCCGGGTTCTCCGGTTTCCTCCCACAGTCCAAAAACATGGATCAAGCTCAATAGAATCCTCCAAATTGCCCCATATAGAGTGTGTCTGTGTGAGTGAGTGTGTGCCCAGTGATGGGTTGGTGCCCTGTCCTGGGTGTATCTGCCCAGCGCCCGAAACGTTCTCCCCTGGATGGGCATGGAGAACCCGACTGCGACCTTAATAGAGGATAAAGCGGAAGATAATGGATGGATAGATGGATTTACAATTATCTTAACATGGTTGGGGTCAGGAGCGGCACGGTGGCTTAGTGGTTAGCATGTTCTCCTCTCAGCGTTAGGGATTCCCGGTTCGAATCCCCATCTGGGTGGAGTTTCCATGTTCTCCCCATGTTCGCATGGGTTTCCTCCGGGTTCTCCGGTTTCCTCCCACAGTCCAAAAACATGGATCAAGGTCAATTGAATTCTCCAAATTGCCCCATATAGAGTGTCTGTGTGAGTGAGTAAACGTCCCCGTCCCCCCCGCGACCCTATTAGAGGATAAAGTGAAAGATAATGGATGGATAGATGGACTTACATTATCTTAATACGCTTGGGGTCAGGGGTGGCACAGTGGCTTAGTGGTTGGCATGTTCTCCTCTCAGCGCTAGGGATTCCCGGTTGGAATCCCAATCTGGGTGGAGTTTCCAGTCTATCACTGGGTACACACTCACTCAATTTCCATGGGGCAATTTCCATCCATCCATCCATTATCTTCCGCTTTATCCTCTATTAGGGTCGCGGGGGGGAGTTCCCCATGCCCATCCAGGGGAGAACGTTTCAGGCGCTGGGCAGATACACCCAGGACAGGACGCCAATCAATCGCTGGACACACACTCACTCACACAGACACACTCTATATGGGGCAATTTGTAGAATTCAATTGACCTCAATCCATGTATTTGGACTTTGGGAGGAAACCGGAGAACCTGGAGGAAACCCACGTGGACACGGGGAGAACATGGAAACTCCACCCAGATTGGGATTTGACCCTGCATCCCCAGTGCTGAGAGGAGAACATGCCAACCACTAAGCCACAAGTTATTTGGTTTGCAAACGGAGACACATTTACAGGTTTACAAAATTTGCTCGGCCGTTCTGGTAGTGAACTCTGGAAGTCCTCGGGGAGAGTTCTGTACCCGCCCGACTGACCGGGGCAAAAGAACAAACCTGAGGAAAAAAATGGCCCCGGCGCAGTGACACTGACCCCACCCCCAGTGCACACACACTCCCTCACTCACACACCACTAACTGTATGAAAACAAAGCCTCAGTCCTGGCTCAGAGCTCACATCCTGATTTGTGGAGTCGCCGTTGTTTGTTTTTCCAGAGCTCTGTATGATAAAGAGGCTTGGCGCATCGGGATCCCGATGCAGAACCAAGCACAAGACCAAGACTCCGTTGACTGGAGCAACTTTCGGATCTATCAATCATTGCCAGCGTACAGGTAAGGCGGTGGATCCGCCATTGCGTGACGGCGTCCTGGCGTCGACCCTTCCGGGCTGTACCCCCCCCCGTGTGGTATTTGGTGGGTTCGAGTCGAACCCGGGGTCACATTTTTGTGCCCGGAGTGGAACGTCTATGTCACTTTTTCCATTACCCACCGTGCAGAGGGAGGGGCTTAGCGCACCAGTCACAGTCCACGATCAGCCAATGGAAGAGCACACACACCAAGTACAAACACCCCCCCCTCCCCCGCTCTGTGTGTTTCCCAGTGGGATATCCTGTTCGGAGCTGTAGTGTAGTATTTGCCGGCGCTGATGGAACCCATTACCTGCCAATGTTATCAACCTCCCGCCTTTTATTTTTAGAACCCTTTCCACTGCCCTCCCCTTCCTCTCACAGAACCCTGTTTAGGGGTAGAACCAGGGGCGTCATTAGACCCGGGAATCTGAGCTAAAGCCCCTGATGTTTCGAAACTCTAAAAACGCCCCTGGGTAGAATCTGGTTTCCTTAAGTCCAAAAACATGGATTTAAGGCGAATTGACAGATCTAAATTGCCCTTATCGAAATATATATCCATCCATCCATCCATTATCTTCCACTTTATCCTCTACTAGGGTTGTAGGGGGGTTCCCCATGCCCAAGGGAGAATGTTTCAGGCGCTGGACAGACACACTCAGGACAGGGCGCTAATCTATCGCTGGACACACACTCACTCACACAAACACACTCTATATGGGGCAATTTGGAGAATTCAATTGACCTTGATCCATGTTTTTGGACTGTGGGAGGAAACCGGAGAACCCACACGGACACAGGGAGAACATGGAAACTCCACCCAGATTGGGATTCGAACCGGGAATCCCTAGTGCTGAGAGGAGAACATGCTAACCACTATGCCACCAGCAACCTCAGTATCAAACTTCATCCGTTTGGGGATCCAGGTTCGAATCCCGATCTGGTTAGAGTTCACATGATCTTCTCATGTGCGTGTGGGTTTCCTCCATGTCCTCTGGTGCCCTTTCACAGTCCAAAAACATGGATTTAAGGTGAATTGACCGATCTAAATTGCCCTTATCGAAATATATATCCATCCATCCATCCATTATCTTTCACTTTATCCTGTATAAGGGTCGCGGGGGGGGGTTCCCCATGCCCAAGGGAGAATGTTTCAGGCGCTGGACAGACACACTCAGGACAGGGCGCCAATCTATCACTGGACACACACACACTCACACAGACACACTCTATATGGGGCAATTTGGAGAATTCAATTGACCTTGATCCATGTTTTTGGACTGTGGGAGGAAACCGGAGAACCCACGCGGACACAGGGAGAACATGGAAACTCCACCCAGATTGGGATTCGAACCGGGAATTACTAGTGCTGAGAGGAGAACATGCTAAACACTAAGCCACCGTGCCACCCTCAGTATCAAACTTCATCCGTTTGGGGATCCAGGTTCGAATCCCGATCTGGTTAGAGTTCACATGATCTTCTCATGTGCGTGTGGGTTTCCTCCATGTCCTCTGGTGCCCTTTCACAGTCCAAAAACATGGATTTAAGGTGAATTGACCGATTTAAATTGCCCTTATCGAAATATATATCCATCCATCCATCCATTATCTTCCATTTTATCCTGTATAAGGGTCGCGGGGGGGGTTCCCCATGCCCAAGGGAGAATGTTTCGGGCGCTGGACAGATACACTCAGGACAGGGCGCCAATCTATCGCTGGGCACACACTCACTCACACAGACACACTCTATATGGGGCAATTTGGAGAATTCAATTGACCTTGATCCATGTTTTTGGACTGTGGGAGGGAACCGGAGAACCCACACCCACACGGGTTCCCCATGCCCAAGGGAGAATGTTTCAGGCGCTAGACAGATACATTCAGGACAGGGCGCCAATCTTTCACTGGGCACACACTCACACACACTCAATATGGGGCAATTTGGAGAATTCAATTGACCTTGAACACAGGGAGAACATGGAAACTCCACCCAGATTGGGATTCGAACCGGGAATCCCTAGCGCTGAGAGGAGAACATGCTAACCACTAAGCCACCGTGCCGCCCATATATATATATGTGTGTAATTGTGTGTCTAGTCTAGTGTGTTGTTGGTATATCTACCCATCGCCCAAAACTTTCTAGCCTGGATGGACCCCCCCCCCCCCCCAGAAATACCCCACAACCCCAACCCCAGAAATAAGTTGGGCGTCATGGTTAGCAGTATGCCTCTGGGCATCCAGGGTCAAATCCCCAATCTCAGTGGAGTTTCCATGTTCTCCCCATCTCCCATGTCCTCCTACCATTGTCCAAAAGCATGGATTTAAGGTGAATTGGCTGCTCCTATATACCATACCGTCTGTGAGTGAGAGTGTACCCCAGTGATAGATTGGCATCCTGTCCTGGGTGTATCTGCCCAGTGCCTGAAATGTTCTCCTTTGGATGGGCATGGGGAACCCCCCCCCCCCCACGCGACCCTAATAGATGATAATGAGATCAGATCAGTTAGTCTGATCAGCTGATATATTTGGACATTTGCCAAATACTGTAATTTCTCTCATTAACTGTATGAGCAAACACACAAGACTGATAACGTTATAGTTAGAGAGCTTGCAGCAACCTACCCCCCTACACACACACACACACACACACACACACACACACACACACACACTCTAAGCTTGCCCTGCCAGAAACAGCTGTTTGCACTGTGTAACTTGATGCATTGATGCATCTCTTCTTCTCTCCTCTTCTTTGTTAAACCTATCCATCCATCCATCATTATCTCCCGCTTTATCCTCTATTAGGGTCGCGGTGGGGTTCCCCATGCCCATCCAGGGAAGAACGTTTCGGGCGCTGGGCAGATACACCCAGGACAGGACGCCAATCTATCGCTGGGCACACACTCACTTACACAGACACACTCTATATGGGGCAATTTGGAGAATTCAGTTGACTTGATCCATGTTTTTGGACTGTGAGAGGAAACCGGAGAACCTGGAGGAAACCCACACGGACACGGGGAGAACATGGAATCTCCACCCAGATTGGGATTCAAACCGGGAATCCCCAGAGCTGAGAGGAGAACATGCTAACCACTAAGCCTCCGTGCCGCCCTCAGTATCAAACTTCATCCGTCCATCTCATTATCTTCTGCTTATTCCTATACAAGGCTCGCAGAGGGGAGGGGGTTCCTCATGCCCATCCAGAACATTTTGGGCGCTGGGCAGAGACACCCAGGACAGGGTGCCAATCCATCGCTGGCAATCCACACTCATTTACACAGACACTATATAGGGGCAATTTACATTGGGCAATGTAGAGCAGTCACTTGACATGAATCCATGGTTTTGTACCAGAAGTAAACCCAATTTGGACAGACGATGGAAACTCCACTCAGATTGGGATTCAAACCGGGAATCCCTGGAGCTGCGAGGAGAACATGCTAACCACTACGCCACCGTGCCGCCCTCTTTGTTGAACCACGATGAGAATTCTTTCTTGTGATGAATGTGTGAATGACCATCTCATGATTTGAGCCTCTGTTGCTTCAAACACTCTCATCTCGCACCTCGTTTCTTTCCTTTCGAACCGAAGGCCGCTTTGTAACTCAAACCACGTGCAACGAGAAAACTCGAGAACTTGGATCCATGTGTGAGGTGTTGCTTCTTGGAGGGGACATGACAGAAGACTCCTTTAGAGTAAATGTTCTAATACTTAACAAACAGCCGTGGATCGTTGTGATATGGAATTATTGCAGCATTCGGGAATTCTGCTAGAAGTGGGAGTAACATCTGGTGGTGTGGGCGTTGGCCGTAAACCTTATATCTACATGAAGAGAAAAATTTCTTTGGGGTTGACGATGGGAGTGTGTACTGCCAGGAATAACGAGATCATCCCAGCATGGGCCGTAAACCACTGAGCAACCTGCAGGGGGCCAAGAAGGTTGAGTTTTCTTCTCTGGTCGCATTTATTTGTATCAACGATTCCCTTTGGTATAACTGAATAGACCTGAAATAGAATGTGTATATATATAAATGTGTGTATCCATCCATCTATTATTTTCCGCTTTATCCTCTATTAGGGTCGTGGCGGGGGTTCCCATGCCCATCCAGGGGAGAACGTTTCGGGCGTTGGGCAGAAAGACCCAGGACAGGGTGCCAATCTATCGCTGGGCACACACTCACTCACACTCACACTCTATATGGAGCAATTAGGAGAATTCAATTGACCTGGATCCATGTTTTTGGACTGTGGGAGGAAACCGGAGAACCCGGAGGAAACCCACGCGGACACGGGGAGAAAATGGAAACTCCACCCAGATTGGGATTCGAACCGGGAATCCCTAGTGCTGAGAGGAGAACATGTTAACCACTAAGCCACTGTGCCACCATATATATATATTATATATATATATATATATATATATATATATATATATATATATATATATATATATATATATATATATATATATATATATATATATATATATATATATATATGTGTGTGTGTGTGTGTGTGTGTGTGCGTGTCTGCCCAGCGCCCGAGACGTTCTCCCCTGGATGGGCATGGGGAACCCGACACCCCCCCCACGACTCTTGTAGAGAATGAAGCGGAAGATAATGGATGGATGATGGGATGAAATGAAATAATCATGTACATTATCAAGGGCGACATGGTGGCTTAGTGGTTAGCATGTTCTCCTCTCAGCGCTAGGGATTCTCGGTTCAAATCCCCATCTGGGTTGAGTTTCCATGTTCTCCCCGTGTCCATGTGGGTTTCCTCCAGGTTCTCCGGTTTCCTTCCACAGTCCAAAAACATGGATTACGTCAATTGAATTCTCCAAATTGCCCCATATAGAGTGTCTCTGTGCGAGTGAGTGTGTGCCCAACGATAGATTGGCGCCCTGTACTTGGTGTATCTGCCCAGCGCCCGAAACGTTCTCCCCTGGATGGGCATCATGAGGTATCATGAGATGGGCATCATGAGATAATGAATGAATGAATGAATGAATGAACGGAAGACACCCCCAGAAGCCGATCCCCCGTTGGACTCCGGGGCTTGGGCTTGGTCTCCTGTGACACAGTGATCCATTCCCAACACATGGGAGATTTGTCATGGACAGGCTGTCCTGTCAGAGCTGCCTATAGTAGAACAGGAGAACAGGGTAGAACAGGAGATTCAGCCTGTTGTGGTCCAACACACCCTGTCTCAGTGGTTCTCTTGTCTGCGAGGCACCAGACAGTGGGCTGTTTGTCTGCTCTGCAAACAATTTTTGTTCTGCCGAAGGTGTATCAGAATAACTAAAACACCGTACCTGTTTGTGAATGGACCAGTGATTTGGCAGCGGGCCACTGTAAATACACGGCCTTTACATGGAAACACTATCGTGTGTGAGCATCTCCAGGATATGGCAATGTTTTAGAACACCATTATCATTAAATGCTATTTATCCGTACTGCTGATGGGTTGTTGACAGATGCCATTGTTGTGGTGTCACATTTCCTGGCAGCCTAAAGATCAGAGGCTGACTGATTGCCCTCCTCATGGTGGTGTTAAATCTGAATGGTGCTTTTAATTCCAACCATCCATTAGCTTCCACTTTATCCTCTACTAGGGTCACGGAGGTGTTCCCCATGCCCATCCAGGGGAGAACGTCTCGGGCGCTGGGCAGATACACCCAGGACAGGACGCCAATCTATCACTGGACACACACACACACACACACACACACTCTATATGGGGCAATTTGGAGAATTCAATTGACCTTGATCCATGTTTTTGGACTGTGGGAGGAAACCGGAGAACCTGGAGGAAACTCACGCAGACACGGGGAGAACATGGAAACTCCACTCAGATTCGAATTCGAACCGGGAATCCCTAGTGCTGAGAGGAGAACATGCTAACCACTAAACCAGCCCTTGATAATTTACATAATTATTTCATTTCATCTCATCACTCATCCATTATCTTCCGCTTCATTCTCTACTAGATTCGGGGGGGGGGGGGGGGGGGGGGGGGGATCTGCTGGGCAGTGATGGATCTGCCCAGCACCCAAATTTGTATCTGGGTGTATCTATCCAGCAACCCCCCCTCGCCCCCAACCCCTCCCCTTTGGCAACCCTAGTATAGGATTAAGCTAAAGATAATAAAATAACATTATGGGATGCAATTAAAAGTGGACGGCACGTTGTCTTAGTGGTTAGCATGTTCTCCTCTCAGCGCTAGGGATTCCCGGTTCCAATCCCCATCTGGGTGGAGTTTCCATGTTCTCCTCGTGTCTGCATGGGTTTCCTCTGGGTTCTCCGGTTTCCTCCCACAGTCCAAAAACATGGATTAAGTCAATTGAATTCTCAAAAATTGCCCCATATAGAGTGTGTCTGTGTGAGTGAGTGTGTGCCCAACGATGGATTGGCGTCCTGTCCTGGGTGTATCTGCCCAGCGAAACGTTCTCCCCTGAATGGGCATGGGGAACCCCAGCGCGACCCTAATAGAGGATAAAGCGGGAGATAATGAATGAATGAATGAATATATGTGTATATATATATATATATATATAGTATAATGTAAAATAACTGTAAATACTGTATGTATACAGTATAATATAAAAATGTAATTATATATAATTTATAATCTAAAATAACTGTAAAAAAAAAAAAAAAAAAAATTCATTCATATTCAGTTTCCGCCTAATCTTCTACTAGAGTGGGGGGTTCCCCATGCCGATCCAGGGCAGAACATTTTGGGCAAAGATACACCCAGGACCGGGCCCCATCTATCTATCACTGGGCATACACTTACTCACACAGTCACACACACAATCCCACTCCATATCTGGCAATTTAGACCTTTTTATTTACATTGAATCCATGGTTTTGGGCTGTGGGCGGAAACCAGAGAACCCAGAGGAAACCCACGCAGACAGGAGGAGAACATGGGGAGCTCCACCCAGATTGGCATTCAAACCTGGATCCCCAGCACTGAGACACGTGTTAACCACTATGTCACTGTGCCGCCGCCAGAGGCTCTTGCTATAAAACAATTTAAAAAATAAAAGGGAAAATCTAGGCATTAAAAGGTGATCAGATAATGATCACGATTGATGATATTGCAGTTCAGCAGGTTCCTTCTTAACTTATTTGCATTGTTCTCTCAATTGGAAGGCGCTTTGCATAAAAGGTCAACACAGTACGATACGATATCCGATCGATCATCATTTAGATGGCAGTGAGATAGTCAGACTGAGAATCACTGCAGAGATTCATTCATTCATTCATTATCTTCCGCTTTATCCTCCATTAGGGTCGCCGGGGGGGTTCCCCATGGCGCTGGGCAGATAGACCCAGGACAAGGCGCCAATCTATCACTGGACACACTCACTCACACAGACACACTCTATATGGGGCAATTTGGAGAATTTAATTGACCTTGAGCCATGTTTTTGGACTGTGGGAGGAAACCGGAGAACCCGGAGGAAACCCACACAGACACGGGGAGACATCACTGTCTCCACCCAGATTGGGATTCGAACTGGGAATCCCTAGTGCTGAGAGGAGAACATGTTAAACACTAAGCCACCTTACTTGTGAGTCATTCATTCATTCATTCATTATCTTCCACTTTATCCTCTACTAGGGTCGTGGGGGGTTCCCCATGCCCATCTAGCGGAGAACATTTTGGGCACTGGGCAGATACACCCAGGACAGGACGCCAAACTATCACTGGGCACACACTCACTCACACAGACACACTCTATATGGGGCAATTTGGAGAACTCAATTGACATGTTTTTGGACTGTGGGAGGAAACCGGAGAACCCGGAGGAAACCCACGTGGACACGGGGAGAACATGGAAACTCCACCCAGATTGGGATTCGAACTGGGAATCCCTAGTGCTGAGAGGAGAACATGTTAAACACTAAGCCACCATGCCGCCTTACTTGTGAGTCATTCATTCATTCATTATCTTCCACTTTATCCTCTACTAGGGTCGTGGGGGGTTCCTCATGCCCATCTAGGGGGAACGTTTTGGGCACTGGGCAGATACACCCAGGACAGGGCAGCAATCTATCACTGGGCACACACTCATTCACACATACACACTCTATATGGGGCAATTTGGAGAACTCAATTGACCTTGAGCCATGTTTTTGGACTGTGGGAGGAAACCGGAGAACCCGGAGGAAACCCACGCGGACACGGGGAGAACATGGAAACTCCACCCAGATTGGGATTCGAACTGGGAATCCCTAGTGCTGAGAGGAGAACATGTTAAACACTAAGCCACCTTACTTGTGAGTCATTCATTCATTCATTCATTATCTTCCACTTTATCCTCTACTAGGGTCGTGGGGGGTTCCCCATGCCCATCTAGCGGAGAACATTTTGGGCACTGGGCAGATACACCCAGGACAGGGCGCCAATCTATCACTGGGCACACACTCATTCACACATACACACTCTATATGGGGCAATTTGGAGAACTCAATTGACATGTTTTTGGACTGTGGGAGGAAAACGGAGAACCCGGAGGAAACTCCACCCAGATGGGGATTCGAACCTGGAATCCCGAAATGCTGAGAGGAGAACGTGCTAACCACTAAGCCACCGTGCCGCCACTGCAGAGATACGAATGCTTATAAGTGGCCTATTATTAGTGCACTAAAGGATGGAAAATAGGATTAACCTGAAAGAAATGGTTTTTAGATTCTGTTAATTGGCTGCTATCAATAGGATACTAATTAAAATCCCCAGACAGGGGACCCAACGTTCTTTGAGTGGGAGCTGAAAGCCCCGTGTATTAACTCCACATCTGTATTAACTCCCCCTTGACTTCATTAAATTATAAACTGAAAAGTGCAGGAACAATGCAAGTAATTATTTTTGCTATGCTTGGGAGCAATGCTATGTGGAAGCCCGGTTCCAGTCCCAGCTTGTCTGTGTGGTAATGCTACAGTATACAAAGGCTTGTTAGACAATTATATGTTTTCTCTTTGACAATTGTGAAGAGATATGAGGAGAATCCTGTACGAACATGACTTTAACCCTGTGTGCAAAGCAAGGGTAATAAATATGTAAACAGATCTGAGTGGATCAACTAAAACCAATCATGGTGGTGCAGAACATTACATTATATGAGCTCATTAAGCAGATTCATTTATCCAAAGTGTCTTACATGTTCTCCTCTCCTCTCAGCACTAGGGATTCCCGGTTCGAATCCCCATCTGGGTGGAGTTTCCATGTCCTCCCCGTGTCGGCGTGGGTTAACTCCGGGTTCTCTGGTTTCCTCCCACAGTCCAAAAACATGGATCAAGATCATTTGAGTTCTCCAAATTGCCCCATATAGAGTGTGTTTGTTTGAGTAAGTGTATGCCCAGTGATAGATTGGCGTCCTGTCCTGGGTGTATCTGCCCAGCACCTGAAACGTTCTCCCCTAGATGGGCATGGGGAACCCGCCCCACGACCCTAATAGAGGATAAAGCGGAAGATAATGAATGAATGAATGAATGACTCACAAGTAAGGTGGCTTAGTGTTTAGCATGTTCTCCACTCAGAACTAGGGATTCCCAATTCGAATCCCAATCTGGGTGGAGTTTTCATGTTCTCCCCATGTCCGCGTGGGTTTCCTCCGGGTTCTCCGGTTTCCTCCCACAGTCCAAAAACATGGATCAAGTCAATTGAGTTCTCCAAATTGCCCCATATAGAGTGTGTCTGTTTGAGTAAGTGTATGCCCAGTAATAGATGGGCACCCTGTCCTGGGTGTATCTGCCCAGCGACCGAAACATTCTCCCATGGATGGGCATGGGGAACCCCCCCCCCAACACACAAACAACCCTGGTAGAGGATAAAGCAGAAGATAATGGATGGAAGGTGTCCCCTAATAATAGGTGTCTAATAGGTGTCTGTCCTAATATCCAGTGTGGACAGTGTGGACATTGTGGACACACACCCACACACACACACACACACACACACACACACACCGGTTTGTAAAGGCCCCTTGTGGAGCCAGAAGGTTCCTGGTTCCACCAAGTACTCTGACTTAAGTCCAAAATTGCCCCATATAGAGTGTGTTTGTGTGTGTTTGTGTGAGTGTGTGCCCAGCGATAGATTTGCGCCCTGTCCTGGGTGTATTTGCCCCTCACCTTAAACCTTGTCCCCTGGGTGGGCATGGGGAACGCTCCACGGTTTCCTCCAACAGTCCAAAAGCATGGATCAAGGTCAATTCTCCAAATTGCCCCATATAGTGTGTGTGTGAGTGAGTGTGTGCCCAGTGATAGATTGGCACCCTGTCCTGGGTGTATCTGCCCAGCGCCTGAAACCTTCTCCCCTGGATGGGCATGGGGAACCCCCCTCCCCCCAGCACACACACAACCCTGGTAGAGGATAAAGCAGTAGATAATGGATGGAAGGTGTCCCCTAATAATAGGTGTCTAATAGGTGATTGTCCTAATATCCAGTGTGGACAGTGTGGACATTGTGGACACACACACACACACACCCTGTTGCCCCAATATATATTATTATATAATATATAATATATTAGGCGGCACGGTGGCTTAGTGGTTAGCATGTTCTCCTCTCAGCGCTAGGGATTCCCGGTTCGAATCCCCATCTGGGTGGAGTTTCCATGTTCTCCCCGTGTCTGCGTGGGTTTCCTCCGGGTTCTCCGGTTTCCTCCCACAGTCCAAAAACATGGATTAAGTCAATTGAATTCTCAAAAAAAATTGCCCCATATATAGTGTGTCTGTGTGAGTGAGTGTGTGCCCAGCGATGGATTGGCGCCCTGTCCTGGATCTATCTGCCCAGCGCCCGAGACGTTCTCCCCTGGATGGGCATGGGGAACCCCACCGCGACCCTAATAGAGGATAAAGCGGGAGATAATGAATGAATGAATGAATATAATATATTATAATATATAATTGCCCCATATAGAGTGTGTCTGTGTGAGTGAGTGTGTGCCCAGCGATAGATGGG